>NTHP01000032.1:1401236-1468625 GCA_003416845.1 Oplegnathus fasciatus
CCCCCCCCTTCAGTTTTGTTGCTTGCCTTGCACAAAAAAAGTAATAGTTAATTGGTAATAGTTCTGACCTTGTTTCTTTCCGTCTGATGATGTTTCCCCCTGATTATTTGTAATTCAGCTTTGCCCTCAACGCACTGGAAAGCACTTCATTTACTTAGGAAATCACTGGTGGTCTAAAAATCAAGCCTGGCTTGTTTTCGCCTATTCATCTTTTTATCCGCAAGGGGCAAAAATGAAGGATCGCCTCCGAGATTCTGCTGGCATTCCAGACCAAAAAGTCTGAAAAATTGATAGGTTTGGAATTTACATATCTGTTGTGCAAGTGTATTCCCCGTGGCCAGTGTGAGCACGCAGTTCATCAATAAAATATGACTGAGCAACAAATATTGAAATGACGCCTGTCAAAATGAAGTTTGGGAATGTGCATATAGAAGTGGTGTGCTAATGTTTAACTAGGCGACAGAGGTCAGAGAAGTCAAAGCTTTTGTTTGGGGGACAAGGAAATCAAGGGAAATCTATTTGCATACATCTCATCTTAGGTGTTAGAGAGTATGATTTATTTTGCTGTTGTTGTTCTTTGTTTATGTTGTTGTTTGTAATTTGCATTTAAAATGTGGTTTAAAATGTGGAGGGAGAAGAAGACAATAAGCACATCATTGGGGAATTATTGGGTAAGCATTGCCCTCTAGTGGTCAGGCAAGGAACTGATCGGTGCTGTATCTCGTTTCTTCAGCAGCTCCCCCCGTGTGTGTGGCAGCTTAAAGCTTGTTCCATTGTCAAACACAGCAGGAAATCATTTCAAATGCAGCCTGTGTGCACATTCATATATGTGCATATATGTGTGTGCATGTACTGTATATGGCTCCATATGAATAAATTGATGTCAAGCAAAGCAATGCATCTCCACAGAGGAGGAGGAGGTGGGACGAACATCAGCTCCTCTGAGAATGAAATGGATGAGCTCTCTGCTTTACATTGATTAATTCACACACAGACACACACGCTGAACAAACGCGACGAGAGCGAACGTGAACAAGACGAAGACAAGAGGGACAGACGGAGAGAGACACACAGGCAAGGAGCAAGGAGTCCTTTTTCAGCTACTCGGATGCAGTTTCTTCAAGGTCAGAGGTTTAACAGGCAGGTGGGCACTGCTACAGCTGGTGCCTACAGGGCCCCGAGGACCCTAATCAATTCTTACATTTCAGGGGAAAATGATGAGAAACCAGCCGCTCAAAGGAAGATAGATGAGAGAGAGCTGCAGCAAACACACAGATCAATAATATTCATAGCCTCAAGGAGAAAATACGTTAAGTAAAAGCTTTTTACTCAATGGATCTGAGAGGGGGTGCTCGGAAAAGCAGCTGGTTTGTCCACCTTTATGCTCTATAGAGAGAGAGAGAGAGAGAGAGAGAGAGAGAGAAAAGCAGTTTGTATGAGTAGAAAGAAAGAAATCGTCCACCGTCAAGGCTAACTATGTGCTGAGAGAGGATGAGAAAAAATGCTCTCTAATGCTGGTTAGTATATTTGTACATTTGCGTGGTCGACAAAGACCCAGAAGAAGAATGAAAATGTAGAATACATTTTGTGAGAGTGGTGCTCAAGCAACCACAGGGAATAGTGCTGCTTCTGCTGCAGTATGACAAACAGGGATGGTGCAATGTTCTTAGTACAAAATGTTCAAGTAATCAATGAAAACAGATTCTTCATCAAGGCTCAAATGAGCGGGGTCAAAAGGGCGCTTTTTAAAGTTTTGCTTCAGAATAGATGAGCTCCAGAAGATTCCCAAAAGAGGGAAGCTTTGCCTTTCAAACTGAATTTGAAGACTTGCATAGATTCACTGCATAGACGCCAGCTGTGGCTGATTCCCAGATGACACCCACTGCAGACAGAAAACACACAGCAGGTGGGGTTATAAAGTGATTTGGGTGCTCCAAAAGCCAAACACTACAAACTTTTCGGAGTTTACAACAGAGGCAAGGGTAATGAGATGAAAGGAGTGAGAGAGAGGTGACAAAGGCGACAAGGGTCAGAGAAATCAGGGTGGAGGAGGATGACCGTGGTGATGCAGAGAAGAGGAGAGGCAGGGAAGGGAGTGGAGAGGTGAAGAAGATGTAAGAAAAACATGGAGATGGATGGAAGAGGAGGCTAATTAGAGGCAGGCTGGGAGCGTGTGATGGGCAAGGATCGGGGCGAGGGTTCAGGAGAGCCGAGGAGGTTTAGTTAGGCGCGAGAGAGATATCCACGGGTCTTTACCCGACTCTTAAATCATGCAGCGTGACAGAGACACAAAGGCTGGGCTTGACGCAGAGCTGTCAGTCGTCTTTTGAGCTGTTAATCATGGAGATCTGTGAGGGGGAGATCTCTTAACGTTGGAGGAGACGCCTGGCAGCAACAAATGAGCCCCACACAGCGACTCCCACGCAACCGCACACCTCTAAAGCCCTGCCAATGCCGTGATCCACCTGCAATCACCCTGCAGCAAATACCAGGCGCTCCCCTGTGCAGGCAACCGTTGTCTGTGTGTGTGTGTGTGTGTGTGTGTGTGTGTGTGTGTGTGTGTGAGGGAGAAAGAGAGAGGGATGAGAAAAAGCCAGGGGGGAAAAAAATGAAGAAAGGGGTAAGAGTGTGTGTCTGTTATCTTTTTGTATGTGTGGGCACGCGCTCAGTGAACTCTGCTTGATACAGAGGTACTGATGGGAGAGGTGGCGTTGAAATATGACAGCTCTCACTTGTTCTGAAGCCTGCCCTCAGAGTAAGCCCTGCAAGAAATAGAGAGATCACTCTCACTTTCTCTCAGTCCACACACACACACACACACACACACACACACACACACTAAGATGGAACTCTGTTAAGATGTGATTAGGCTGACTGTCAGTTGTGAGGGGTCCTATCAAGGTTCACTGCACGCCAAGCGCACACAAACGACCGTCTTAGCCAGGCTGCCTGACAGTCGGCTAGTGGAGGAATGTCGAAGCTGGAAATAACAGCCGGCCCTGACTTACAGCTGGACCAACAACGACTGGTGCTTTGCCAGCTTGGAAATAAAAAAAAAGATGGACCTGGAGAGCATGTTGAAAACAGGAAAGAAATACCTGCATCGATCAGCCTGGGTAGGGAAGGTATTAAGAGAGACAAGGCTATTTTGGAGTTGACAGACCAGGGCATGTACTTTGGCTCAGTGTGCACATTGTGTACCGTCTTTCCAAAAGGGGAGAATTGGTGCACTTATTTTGCTTTAGACAGGCTTTTCTTATAGAGGAAGGTTGTTACATTGTTCATGAAAACAGAAGAGATGAAATAGGAATTTTAAGCAGGATTAAGAGTCTACAGCCTCGCCGGCGGCTCTGAGAGGGGCGTACAAAGGCACAGCAGGGGGTTCAGCTAAATGCTAGCGTCAGCATGCTAACATGCCTACAATGACATGCTGATGTGTAGCAGGTACGATTCATGTTCACCTTTGCAGCTTAGCGTCTTAGCATGCTCACGTTATCTGATTAGCGCTAAAGTCAAAGTGCAGCTGGAATGCTGTTAGTTTAAACCAAAGTGTTGGACAAATTTAAATTCTGAGCTGATGATGGTTTGGAAAGTTAAGGGATCACCAAAGTTATTCCCATCCATTCTGAAGAGGACATTAATGTCTGAAAGCAGTTTCATGGCATTCCATCCGAAGGCTGTCGAGACATTTCACTAAAAACCAATAATGTCAACCTCATGGTGGCACTAGATGAACTTGACAACTTAAAAAAAACTAGACCTAAATAAAGTCTACAATTACCAAAATCATGATTTAAATGAGGAATTATCAGTTGGAAGAATAAGTGAACAGTAACCTGAGCAAGCATTTGATACCAATATTATCATACTAGATGCTGCAGACACATTTCTGTGAGTACATAACCCAGCCCTGCACGTGGGTACAGATCCAGATTCAAGCGAGAATATCAAATAAAAACACCCCTCAGTTTCTGTCTCTTTATTCGAGGCTTGGTCTCTTTATTCCTCTGCTGCAGTAATGCTTAGGGTTGATGTGGCTCCCCATGCTAAGATAATCAAAATATGTCATTATGAACCAATATGGATGGGGGAAATTGAGTCCCATCTGGAAATGAAAGCAGGATGGAGAAATAGAAATTCTCACATCAGCTCAGCAGTAAAATTGCTGCCCCACTGAGAGGTAGACATCATAAGCTGGGTTGTAGGGACATACATATGTATTGTACAAACACTCTCTCCCCACACACACACTAAATGCATGAATTCAACCAGCAAACAGGCATGCATCTGGGAAAGCATGCAAAATGTGCATGCTCACGCCCACACGCATTCAAGCACAGAAAATACAAACACGTTGAACACGTTATATTTGTGTATGTTAGCTGAGCCGTCATGTTTGTGTATGTGCGTGGGCCCCAGCTTGTGGTGTCTGGCTCACAGCATGCCGGTAAACAACATGCAGCCGAGACGATGTGGGGACTCCAGGCTCCATGATTCATGCAGACGGGTTGATTAAAGAGCAATCGCAGCCCCCGCAGTGCGAGAAAGGGTGGCATAATCACCGTAAGAAAAACACTGTTTGGTAGCATAAATCTCAGCACGCTTCAAGTTATGAAAGTTTTGAGGGAGGTAAAAAGTTATCAAATGTCTACTGTTGCCAAAGAGGCCAATGACAGTGCCAGCAGAGTCCCACTGAGTGGCCAGACAAATAATGGCAACTGAGTATTCAACAGGGCATAACAATGACTGTGTTCATGAGGAGGGCAAACGGTTTAGCATACAAGAAAACACTAATGCTAAACAGAACTTTAAAGCTGCTCTATCAATATTTTTATAACAACTACAGATTCAATGAGCATGTGTGATGTGAAAGGGGTCTTTTGAGGTGATAAACCCACAGAGATTTATCAGCAGACTCTGCAGTTCTCCTCAGCTTTACAGAGCATTTTAGCATCTTTAAGCTCATTGTTTTGGTTTTCTAGCCCGCAACTTTAATGTTCTGATTCTCTCTCATTGCTCTGATCAGCATTTTCAGCTGCAATGGGAACCCGTTATACATCATACATTACCTACCCTACACTAAACGGCAGAGAGACAAAGTCAGTGACTAGCTGGTAGTGGCACATAGAGCAGTTAAAGAGCCGGATTTATCCCTCAGGACTTGGCGCAGAGCAAAACAGAGCTAAAAAGGCCAAAAAGTCAGTGAATGCAGGTTTAGAAAAGACTTTGTAGAGATGAAAGTAACTGCGAGTCAGGTGATAATTCTGTGTGGGTTTGTCACCACAAGCGGCCCCTTTCACTTTACACATGCTCATTTTATCCACCGTCACTAAAAGTATCCAGGAGCCACACTGGGTTCTTAATTATGGAATTGCTTTTGTTTCATAAAATCAAAAAAAAAGTAATATGAACTATATAGAAAAAAGATTCACAAATGTGTTTTGTCTGTTTTTGCTTTTTGTATTTTGGATCAGGAGACCGAGCCAAGTAGATTTGTAGATTCAAATATTTTTTGTATATTATATCCAAAATAATTGGTTTCCAAATATGTTTTTGTATTTATACATCGCCTGACACATTTTTTATGGATTTTTGAAATGCAATATAGCAGATTTATAGTAGTTTTGAGGATAATTAGCTAAATCTTTACAGAAGCCTCGAAACTAATTGGGTGCAGAGCAGATTGAGTTTCTATCAGCAATGTGTATCTATGCTGTGACTGGTTGGTGGGTAATAAGAGAGCAAAATAAAACCTGGCTCCAGTCGCCAGATGAAATGAAAGAATTATTTTGTGTATGACATACAAAGTTAATTTCACTTCAGCCCAGGAGACATTTCTTTGTGAGCCCAAAGACACCTGTGAACAAGTCATTTTTAATACAAACCACATTCATGATTTTCTATTTGTGTACGCTTTGTGTTACTTATTTCAAGTTCTTTGAAACAATTATAACCCCGTTTTATCCTGATCTCATATTTTATTTGGTGTCTTTCAGGGAATTAGAGCCATCACAGCTCAACTCAACCAAACTACGCTTCTTTTTTTCAGCATTTAACACATTTCCATTCGGTATAAATAAAGGTTGAATGAATTCTGCAGAGCACAGGAAGCAATGGCTTAGTGTGTTACAGGAAAATGAAACACTGTGATGTCAAGGTTACAACTGGAAAAAATCGATTGATAGGTTTTTGAGACATTTAGGTTAAATATTATTTTATTAAATGATTTCATCATTTCAATGACTACATTTCATGATAGAGTTAGGGCCCGCTTCATATTGAAACACAGTCATCTAAAAAATTTCAACCAAATTTACTAAAGCTCTTTAGATGTCTAGACGTCTTTCCACCTGCAAACCACTGGCTTGATGCTTACTGGGAGAGACTGACATGGTACAAAACACGACGAATAAACTCAAATTATTTCTTGATTTGTTTTTATGACCAGTGTGCAAAGGACTCACATTTGTGTCCATGAGTCAAGTGGAGCCTTCAAACCATTTTTCGCCGTTCTGTGAGTCAGGCATTGCTTTGCTCAAGTGGCTGATTAATACCAAACTGAATGTGACTGTGTCATCACTCATCTGAAGTCCACAAGCCAAATCTCTACCACATGAGAGCTGCATTTTGACCAGGATTCTGTGGAGAACACACCTACACTGTTCCCTCTTAACAAGCAAAACCTCTTGCTATCTAGACTGCACCCACGCTCACCCAATAATCATCCTCTTTTCTCCCTCTTCACCCTACTCTCCTCTCCTACAGGCCTGCAGACAACACACTGCATTATTCTTCTCATTGTGGCTGTAATCAATAGAGAGAATGCAGGAAAGAAAGAAAAAAGACAGACGGACGATCAAGTTGTATTACCATAACCATACAGGAGAGATAAAAACGACCACTTACAACGTGACTGAATAAAATGTTTTACATACACAGATAGGCATGTTTTCATAGCGTTAACATGAATGGAATGCACATGAAAAATGTGTCCCGGTATGATTCTGCGGCAGTAAACATAATGAGCGGAGAGTGTGTGAAGGAGAAGTGCAGAAGACATCTGACCATTGATTACTAATGCCTCATATAAAATCTCATAACGTGGATCCAAGGGTGACTGGCACAATCCTATGGTATATCCAAACATAGAAATAACATGTCACAGATCCACTGTACACCTGACAAAATGTAAAATCATATATTACGAAACCATAATAACTTAAATAAAGGAGTATGAAACCAGACGCCTTTAAAAATACAACATACAAGCGAGCTAAAAACGCTATTGTCCTTTCCTGTTCTCTTGATGGCTTGTAGCTTTAGAGGTTTCAAAAGGAAAACACTCAACAAAATGACAACATACGGATATATTACATCAATGAGTCTTCAGGTGCTCTGTGATTTGCAATGTCTTTCCAGTTCCAATGTGATGAATGACATGGTGACTTGACCGCTTTGGCAGATGAGCATCAGCAGCCACATTGCCTTCTTCTCTCTTTTACTTCTTTACAAAATTCATTAGTCAAGTACTCCAGGAAGAAAACACACAAGTGATGAGCACAGTTCTGTGTGTTGTGAGTAATTCCTCCCAAATGAGCCGCTGTGGTGCTGTTTCCCTCAGAGGCCCGAAGCCGCAGACTCAGAGGTATCAGGGCTCTATGGCCTCTTGCTGGAGCAGGACTTGCAGCACTGCTGTCCATAGAACTTGTGGTTACAAACGCCGTGCTGGGGAACCAAGTGACACCAGCTGAAATGGTCCACGCAGTGTTCGTCTGCAGAGAAAACAACACATAAGGCACATTTTTAGCAGCAGTTCAAACTAAGGCTGCAGCTCATGATTATATTCACTGTTGTTTAATCTGTGGATCATTTTCGATTCAGAAACCAAGGTGACATCTTTAAATTGGATGTTTTGTCTGACCAACAGACTAGAACCCAAAGATATTGAGTGATGATATACAAAAAAGTCATCAAATTTTGGGCATTTTTACTTGATTACTGACCCGGACGATTGATTTCTAATTTTTCGTCTACTGCCATGCTAGTGGTTCTGTGAGGCACAGCAGTCCTTTGAGCTAAATGCTAATCTCAGCAGGCTAATATGGTCACAGTGACATTTTAGCATGTATAATGTTAACCACTTTCACCATCTTAGCTTAGCCTTTTAGCATGCTAACAATTGCAAATTAGCACTAAACACTAAGTACAGGATGGACGATGGGAATGCCATTAGTTCTGCAGGCATTCTTTCGTAAAACCAAGTCTTACCAAACCAAAGCGTGACTTGATGATGACGCTGTATTAAAAGTTAAGAAGTTACCAAAGTTACTGCAATGCCTCCTGAGGGGAACATAAATGTCTGCACCAAATTTCATGACAATCCATCCAATAGGTCTGGAGATATTTCACTAAAAAACCACAAATGTCAGCCTGGCACTAGAGGAAAGGTCAGTAGGATTCATCCTCCGCGGACCAAACATGTCTGTGCAACATCTCATGGCAATCCATCCAATATTGCAGTCTGGACCAAAAGTGGTGGACTGACTGACATTGTAATCCCAATTAGCTGGGCTAAATATAAGGTGGCTGTTGTTTGCAACTGAACAAGTCAACCAATGGGCTAACACATATGCAAACACATACTGTACAGACACTTGTTTACTTGTCATTGGAGTGTAGAAAGAATTAATCAAGAAGAGCAGAAACCCTCCAACAGGTAATGCAAACTCCACACAGTACTGTAATTTCATGGGTATAAGGAAATGAAACTGGATGAATTTGTCTTTTTCCCTCAGAGGAATTTACCTTTCAGTGTCGGTCCAGCAGCTGTGACACGGCCGGGGCGTTGAGCCGGAGCCGGGGGAGCAGCGGGGCAGAAGTGTGTGTTGCACGCCCTGGAAGTGACAGGCCTCTGGTGGGGCAGGCAGCCAGCTGCGGGGCGACCTTGCCTGAGACACTGGATGGACCGCGTCTGGACTCCACCGCCACAGGACACAGAGCACTGAGACGGAGGCAGGAGAGAAACAGCAGAGAGACAGAAACAAAAAGAAGGGCAGAATGAGAGGGAAAGAAATGAGAAAAAGGCACAGAGATATAAATAGGAGAAGGAGATCAAACGTTGAAGCGCATGGAGAAAAAGGACTCATCATAAAAGGAGCAGAGGAGGGAGGGGAAAGGATGGAGGAAAAGTCTATGCAGAGACAAAGAACAGATGAAGAAAACAAACATCCCCATCCAGCATGTACTTGCCCTCCAGCAAGCTGTCAGGAGATATCTTCTCTGGTGGAAACATACAGGGATCACAAGCTTGAGATCAAGCAGAATAAGACTCTGTGCTATAAGAGGTTGCCCTTAAGACTTTTTGCATAATAGATGATATAACACATAGTCTACACAAACCTGCCCCAATACGCTCTGTAACAGAGTGGAGCTTTTGGATCGCATCTGAGGCCCATTCCACATAGCCAGCCACTGTTGACTCAGAACAATGCTGCGGCTGTGAACTACCACCACCTAAACTGCCTCTGAGGTTTTTGGGGAAACAAATTTGGATCACAATAGCTCACACTCATGGTCATATATCTAGTATTGATCAGAGTTTTGGCCCAGACGTCGTGTTGCCTTCCTCATCATGCCAGGGCCTCCCACAGAAAGGGGCATCGTCAACAAAAATCAATGAAGTGAGAGGTGTTGGGGTGAAAAATAAATGTTACATAATAAGAGTAGATTTGTTAGTTTAGCAAGCAATGGGATGATATTGCTAGTAGCTACTTTAGAAGAACGCTGGTCCCATTGACAGCAGAGCGTGATACCCATTTCCCACTACACCCTGACCCCATTTTGAACAACTGAATTCAACGGTCACACTGCGATTCCCGCTTTTTTCTATTCCGTTTTCCACTGATGTATGCACGTTGCTACATGATGTAATGCTAAGACTGAGGCTAAAGCTACACTTCCAAAATCAAATAAAGAGCACAACATAGCTGCTTACATTACCTGCAACCCCACAAGCTAATGTAGTTAGCTGATGATATGCCACTTGGTTGTGGAAGTTTCGACCTGCTACTGTAGGTAGGAAGCTGGTTAGCCGGACAGGCTAACTAGTCTTCCTCTAAACTTCCATACACGACCTCCAAAATTCCATACTTAGGTCACATGATGATCATCCAGAATCACCTGCTGAGGAAGACTGCAAGATGCAGTTAAAAGCTCAGGAATAAGGAAGCAGGTGGACCTTGAGTTAAGAGTTTTTTGCCAAAGTACCAATATAAACAAAAAATATACACATACACCAACATTACATCCAGTTTTCATTTTAGAAATATTTTCTTACAGTATTTGCTTTCAAGTTCCACTTCAGCTATCCTCCCAAACACATCAACTCGGCTGTTGTACTTTCTGTCCATGTCCAGGTAAGTGATGTGAAATCTAAGTCTCGCCGTGGCAAATTCTAGTTTGAGTATTCAGTAATGCGTTAAATGTCCCAGGATTGCAGTTGTCTATCAAATACCCATTTAGTGTTGTCCACAACTGTGTCACAAGTGGGAGAAAAGCCTCAAATTGGGAGCCTGTCAGCTGGAACGCACATATAGCACTAAAAGTCTCTCATGTAGACAGTTTTGGATCAAAGCATGAGCAAATGTACCTGTTGCCAGGGAGAGGAGTACCAGCCTAAGACCACAGCACTGGAGGTGGTTCTGCCAGCGATGACCCGGGGGAGCTCTGGGCACGGACTGCGGTTGCAGCCCTGCTGGAGATCCACCAAAGGTTTGGCCATATTCCTGCACCTCCGAACAGGGAACTCCACATACCTGTGCGGGAGAGGACAGGTTGCCTGCTTAAAATGACAATTCCTACAGAGCTCCCAATTTTGAAAAGATTGAGATTCTGATTCAGAGGATAGTACAAAGATGCCACAGTGGGGTCCAACGTATGTGTTCAAATGTATTAAAGTGTGAGGGATGTCTTGGTGTCTAGTTGAAGGCACATACCCTCCCTGTGAGTCTCTCTCCCCGCAGCGAAGCTCTCTCTTCTGGATGCCTAAGCCACAAGACCTGGAGCACTGAAACAGAGTGCAGGCAGGAGGGACAATTTTAGAAAATGAACTCTTGAGAGAGTGTGTGTGTGTGTTTGTGTGTGTGTGTGTGTGTGTGTAATGCAGCAGGTCCCTATAGCAGAAGACACCACAAGGTCACTTACGGTTGTGGTAATAGAGCCAAAACTGAGTACTCTACAGAGTATTTATCAGTCATCATTTTTGATGAGCAGACAGTGTATATATATGTGTGTGAGTGTGTGTATGTGGCTCTTTTTCAAAATCCAAACCACAGTGTATTCTGGGAACTAAGTATTTTCACTGCGTTTTATCTTGCTTTAGTCTTGTGCTACAAACATAACCCACACTGACCTTTTTATTCCATATTAAGCAACATAAACTGTTTAGTGTGTGACCGGGTGCCCTCGCTTCTCTCACTCAAACTACTGTACGTTACATAAACGAGAACAAAGAGGAATTTACACAAGCGAGGCAGGTAAGAATTCACTACTCTTTGGCACAAACACTAAAAGAATATGCTATCTGAATTGTTGATTAATGGCCAACATGATGAGGCCGTCAAATACATAAATTAAACTTCTAAGGTATAACAATTATTCTTGCCCACAGTCGTTGGGGGATGTTAATTAGCTTTGGAGCTTTGGAAATTGTAAGCAAATCCTTGATGGAGTATATTATCTGACAGCGTAATTTTTTGGCATGGAACCCTTCATAATCCCTGGAGTTGACTGGCAAGACTGCTGAGCAACGCTGGTAACATAATGTGGACGCTTCAGCAGATTGACCTGTATCCTCTCTGTGAGAGTTAAAGACAAGTGGTGGTCCATGGCCTGGCTTTCTACTGCCCAAGTATTAAATTCACTGAGTTTGGATGGTTTAGAGACATGTTGTTTCTTAAGGGGCCAGTATACTCCATCAGAAGTGCTTGTGGGGTGGTCAAATAGTTTAAGAAACCCCCTCCACCCACATCTTTCTGACATCGCATTAGGGGGGGCTGTGTCAGACCATTTCTGTAACTTTCTGAAGCGTGATTAGCCAGCTGTGTAGAAATGAGGAAGGGGGCCAGGGTCTGACCTTCCCTCTCTAGCTCTCTTTTTTAATTTTCACTCAACTATTTCTGTCAGCTTTAATGTGAACAACCGAGTGCAACACTATGAATGCCTTCCAGGACAAAACTTCCTGAAAATGTGCGCCGCTATCCCCGTATTTCTTTATATTTATGGGATATTGCGTCTCCCCTCTCTCTATGATGGCCGGTTTTTCACTCCACCTTGAAGCGTGGCCACTGGGGATAATTATAAACACTTTTGATGTCTTACGTGGTCGGACAACATGTCTCATCATCCCTCCTCTACTTCCTGTCCAGTTTGTCCATTTCCATCATTTGCCACTTTGCCTTTCAACAAGCTCAGTGAGGGGATGTGAAGCTGAGCAGCGCGAGAGCCTTGATGAGAGTCTTGATGAGCCTTTGTTCTCTTAATTCTGAAGGACTGACATCAAAGCTCCTGATGTTATATAAAGCTGCAAGTCATAGCTGAGCTGGAAATGATTCAGTGTGCGGTTATGTCCTCTGCGTTTGGAGTGAGACATACATGCCAACAAAGCAAGGTGCATCATCAAAAGCTGTTTCTTATAACAGATTTCAAACGCTTTAGGGTGGATTTTTTCCTCAAAACTATTAAACTGAAAACAACATTTCACACATTTCACTTCTATCCCTATCTGCTCCTTGAGCTTCGTGCCTCTTTTTTCCTACCTCTCCCCAGGGAGTGGGGATCCACTGCAGCCGTTCGTTCTTGGGGCAGCGCCGCAGGACACAGGTCTCTTGGGCTTTGGGTCTGTGGTGCTGTCTGCACATGCTGTCAGGCACCACCACCGCTTTGGCCCCAGGATCAGTGCTGCGGCAAAATACGCTCCGCTTCCTCAGTCCGCGGCCACAGGTCTTGGAGCACTGTGAGTTCACAAGGAGGAAGTGAAGTCATTGTGGAACAAAAGTTAAAAACACAGATGACTGCATCCTCAGGAGATCAGTGATTCCATGAGCAAAGGTTTCATGACCATACACAAATTAAATCACACGTGCAGGCACATACACTGGAACTTACTTTCTTATGATTGTTTTAACCTTCAGCTTTCATCACACTTAAGCACTATGGCATATTAACAGAGGTTAGATCCTTGGCATGGACATTGTAAATGCATTTGTAATTCACAACACGGTGTATACGCAAACAGAAGGTCACCGGTTTGATGACAGTCCATTATGGCCTAACATTAAATACAATAAACCAATAACTCGAAGATGAATGTGACCCCAACCCATCAAAGGATCCAGCAACAGCGGACAGTGCTGCTGTAAACTCCAACTGAAATGCAAAGGTAGACAGAGTCAAACTGCTCCGCTGGGACTGCCGACCACAGCCGTCAGGGCAGTTTATGTGACAGCATCGCATCAATTTATTAGACAAAAGACACGTACACATCTGTGCACATCCATTTACAAACACAACCATGCACATACACACATCCCAGTTGTCCTTTTGTCACTGAAAGGTCCAATTGATCTTTTCAGGGAGACTGACCTTGTCTCTGCATGACCGCCGACTGAACTCGGACTGGTGTTACAAAACAATCCAAGCACAAGACACGAGGGTCCTAAAGAGTGATGGCCGAATGACAGCTTAATGTACGAACTGTGCAGGTTACACCAGCTAATCATTCCAGAAAGTTTGACAAACTGTCAGATCTGCTGCCAGGCTATTAATATTGTATACAGGAAATTGAGCAAATAAAAGCCCTGTCTAGTGTGTGATGCACTGTGGTTACAGAGAACCTGACCAAAACCTGTTCGCTTTGCAAAAAACATATTTCCATGCTGCAAATTAATACAATCCTGCAAATCAACATCTTTACAAGTGCTAATCACCCAAGAGGGGTTGATTGCAAACCAGACAGGGATCACTTATGATCACTTTTGTGTAGTTGTGTAGTGATTCATGGGTTTATTTGGTCTCTACATACAGGTAGAATTCATTCTGATTCAATTACCCATATTAAACTTCCCAAATTTTAGACTAGAAGGACAAGGGTAAAAGAGAAAACATGTCTTTGTGATTGCAATGATAATAGAAGACTAAGAACAAGCAGTTAAAAAAATGCAGATGTTACAGGATAAAAGTTGAATATGGCTCGTGTATCTAGACAAGTGGTACACTGTTAAATGCTGTAAAGAAAATTCAATTTTTTCCACGTGTCCAACAGAGGGCAGCAGAGTGTTTGTTTTAGCTTCAGTGAAACATCTGACAGCTTGCATATTAAACTCAATGTGTGTGTGCGCATCTCCTCTCCGGTAAAGACATGTTCCTGTCATGCAGATGTGATGCAGATGTCACTGAGGTTGGCGATGCTCTACATGACTTTTAATAATAAAAAATAAGTTATGACAGTGGGCACACATAACCTGTAAACCCAGACTGTAAATATCATCATCAGGATGGAAACCTGTTTTCCTTTTAAACTTACCGTCAGCACTTCTCCACTTTTCCATGTCTCAACAGTGAGTATAAAAGTAACTACAGGACTTTTTCACATGTCACAGTAGGAAAAATCACAGGTGTCTTAATTCCATTTAGCTGCTTCAGGTTCAGGGTCCTGGTTTTGTGCTTAAAGGCTCACTGTCACACTGTCATGGCTTACTGGGACACTTGAAAAGAACAAATCCATTGTTAATGTTATTGGTAACACCTGTGCTTTTCCTTGTATGACAAAAGTCAAATTGTCTGCTGTGCTGTCCTGTAACAACCAAATAAGTTGATTTGTACATGACGTACACAAGGTCAGCTGCACTGTGTCAAGTTAGAATCAAACTCCAGGCTTTGGAAAAGCGTGCTTATAATAAGAGTACAGCCATGAGTTACTGCAGCTTCACAGAACGTCATACTGATAACTGTATTCCTGTGGATTTACATTGTGTGTCAGCAAACTCTTAACTCCCAAACTATAACAAAACTAAGAGTCTACAGCCACCACAGCAGCTCTGTGAGACTGAACTACTGCACCACTTTGAGCTACCATGTCGCTAGCCTGGCTAAAATGCTGCCACAAACCCACCTGTGACCAGGATCCGGTGCTCCACTCGGGCGGGCAGACCTGGGTGTGGCAGGGCTGGACCTGGGCTGGAGAGATGACGGGGCAGAGGGAGTGCGGCACCACCTCTTCCCTCTGATAAGTCACCTTCCTCAGGCAGCGCAGTGTCCTGGTCTGCTGACCTCCTCCACACGAGCGACTGCAGGGGCCCCAGTCTCCCGTGGCCCAACTGTGGGGGGACACCAGGAGGGAGATGGTGAGGGGGGACAAGGAAAATGCAACAGAGAATGCAACAGTCATCAGTGAATGATCGCATTGATGAAAAGTGGCAATTGGGTATATGCTAAATTGTACATGCATACGTTTGCACACACACACACACACACACACACACAAACACACACACATACACACACACACACACAGACACAGACACACACACACACACACAGACACACACACACAGAAAAACACAATTTCACCCTAAATTACCAGTGAGTACTATCACACCAAAGACTGCAGAAAACCACTTATTATTAGGCGGTTAAAAACTCCAGCTGGTGAACTAGCTGGGTTTTTCTTGTTTTTCTTAAAAGTTATGATTCATGAAAACCTGGTGCTTTTAATATACTCACCATATTTTCACACATTGATCTTCATCATTGCAGAAATTGGTAGTTAAGAACAGACAAAGAAAATACACAGGCCAAAGTATATATTCATATCCATCCATCTCTCTCCGTACTATTCGTATCTGAAACTAAACATGAAAACCATAATGTATATACAACTCTCCATTACAGCCTCCCAGGTCTTCAGGGCCAACTGCAATATACAGCATACAATAAGGCTACTGACAGATGGGGACTACAATCCCTCACTCCTCTCTATTGTCCTCTCCTGTTTTTTCATTCCTCTTTCCATCTTTTTCATTCTCTTCTCACCTTTCCTCTCTCCTCCCATCATTTTATTTTCAATCTCTTGTTGTCCGGTGTTTTTTTGCCTCTCCTGTCCTCTCCTCTCCTTTAGTGTCTTTGAAATCCTGCTTTGCCACTGATGAAAGCCTACTGCTGCTTCTAAAATAGCTTCTGTCTTGGCATCGGGGCTGAAGGGGGAGATTACAGCAAATGAGTGGTCTGACAACCACAGGCTTAGAAGAGGGAGATGGAGAGATGGGCAGATGGCTCAGTCCAGTTCTGAGACGACATGCTACCGCAAAGACCATTCCTCCACGCCGCCGACCTGCTTCAGGGGAAGAAAAATGCTTTCATTCTCTTTCAAACGCCACAGACAAATGAAGCAGCAGGACTAAACTGCAATTTGGAAACGGGAAAGATGTGAACCATTGGGACCTGAAAACATTGGTTTTGGATTTTTGGGGACTCTGCTTTTTTTCCCCTCTGTTTCGCCTGGCTTATAAATAACAATATATCATTGGGGAAAAGTGGCTTAAGTGCCACTCCGCTTCACTGCAAACCACCGCTGACCTAGCTGTAATTTGTATCTCTGAAATGTTTCAATAACTGACATATTTTGAGGTAGACAAGTGCAATACTGCAGGGGAGGCTCTGAGAAGCTCACGGGTGCATTTTTAGTACGGCTGCACACCAGTGAATGAACCTTTATTCTTAAGCTAATATTGAGTTTAGTTGGAGGCCAGCGGTTTTCTTAAGTTCTTCAAGCTTTTCTGCTCAATTACTGTATATAAGAAAATGACCATCTCCGCCGAACAGGTCGCCAGGACTCTTAATAAAGTATGATTCTTTTTAACCCAGGTTTACACATGTTTACATTTGTGTGGTTTTTGCTTGCAAAAACATCCCTTCTATCTCTTTCTATTTTTCTTTTCTCAGCATTTCACTCCAATATGGTCATTCAATGGTCCCAACAGGTTCAGGCATTTGCATTCCTTTCTTTTAGCTGTTGGTATTTGGTAATGCTGCTGTTGATGTCACAGTAGGAAAAGCACAGGTGTGATAATAAAATGAAAGATGACTGAATTCCAAATAGCTGCTTTGGATTCAGGGTTCTGGTGTTGTTCACGCTGGCTAACTGTCACGGCTGACTGGGACACTTGAATAGAACAGAGCCATTGTTAATCTTATTAGTAACACCTGTGCTTTTCCTACTGTGACAAGTCAAAATGTGTGCTGTGAAATAGGCCTATTACTTGTGCATATCTACATTTGGGCCATAATTTATCAAAAATAAAAATCATTCACTTTTACTCTGACTCACAAACTTAAGAATAAAAGCCATTATCCAATTTCTTTTGAGTTCCAAACACATATTTCATAGAATATTGTGCTACTTTTTTATGCTTTTATTTTTAAATTACATTTCTTAACTAGAATTTGACATTGGTTCAAACAACATGAATAAAGCTGGCACTCATTATGTTTGCAATCAATTTTAATGCATCTTGTCTGCAACTGTCAATTCCCCTTATTAGATTCTTTCTCTGACCTCATCTACCAGCATCAAAACGTCTTTCTTTCTCTTGTATGGTCTTCATTATGTTTCCAATTCAGCCAATTTCCTGTTATTTTATTCATTCATTATATTTTTTTGTACCTTATCACGCATTAGATGGTTTTTAACATGATTAAACATGTCTGATAAATGTGTGTTGTTCTTGGCTCTTGGCATTCTTCAGTGTAATTCCTACCAGTCTGATAAATACAGGCCCTGGTCAGTATGTTGTGCGTACATTTTTGTCTCTATTTTTCTGCACATCTTCTCTGGCACAGATACAACATGTCTCACTTTGATCTGTCTACATATCCTGCTGCGTGATGCACAGAGAAATCCCCAACCTGTGGTACAGTAAGTGACTCTACAGATGGCCTCTGCCAAGAGAAAGAGCAAAATAACTTCAAACAGCAGAGATGGAACTACAGAGGAAGAGAAGATGGAGAGGTACAGTAGAAGGAGGCGGGGACGGGGCTGTGCTGTGGAGAAAGCAAAAAAAGACAAAGACATAGACTTTTGAGAAAAAATCTATGAGATATGAGCGTATCTCTTCCTAACTGCACGCTGGGCTGGAGGACTGAGCTGGCTTCTTAAAATTCTCCTTGCGTCCCTCTTTTATGTTCAGAAACTGCTGCTACACCTCAGTCGAGCATCCCCGTTTTTCCTGACAGGCTAACAGCAATATGGGGAGTGAAGGTTTAAAGCGGGTCTACAGCAAAAGGGGGTAGATGAGAGTGAAGGGGTGAGGGGAGTTTGACTGGCTCTGCATGGCTAGACTGGCCGGGCCCCGTGGGAATCCCGCCGTCTCTGCACAATAAAACATGGATAGGCCTGTCAGCACCCGAGATACACTATGCAGAGATAAGCAGGCACTTTTACATTCCCCCTCCTGTCAGACACACACACTCACACACAGAGAGCGCACATGCATCCCACCTCATTGTCAATTTTTCTTTTCTTTGCTGGGCTCTTGAATGCGTGCCCATACATCCTGGAGGTCTTAATGCAGTCATTAAAGCTTTCATGCTGCTCACTCAACGCAACTCTCTTCCTGTGCAGCGCCCATAAATTGGCCCATGCACACAACCAGCTGAGAAATGGTGTCAGCTACTGTATAATAAGATCCATGGGTGTCAAACACTGCTTTATTTCCCTGGATGGACAACCACACTGATGTTATTTATGCGGGCTATACCATTTTCTTCACTCAAACAAACGGGGGAGGTTGGGACATGCAACAAGGCTGTTTAATACCTTTCGCCAAGATAAGAGAAATGGCATGCCCAAGATTAGGGGCAGGAAATGCCCTCTCGGGTGGTGGGAAACTAGTGAGAAACAGAGGCTGTATGTTGGAGGTGTAACCGATAGCTGTCTGGCTTGTTCAACCCCTGACACAGGAGAAAGTTCAGTCTGGACTTGTTGTGGCATGGCTAATGGTGGACAAAATGACAACATCGTTAACATCAGACAGAAGCAGCTTGTGTTTCTATTTTTACCTCTTGGTTTGGATCCGAAATACATTATTCCACCGTCGTACATTTGGAAAATGTGTGTGCATATGTACTGTAAGTGTGCATGCCGCCCTGTGTGTGTGTGTTTGTGTGTATGTGTGTGTACTCTCTCTGAACCCAAGACACGGTTCCCTGCCTGTTCTTTGGAGCAGTGCTGTAAATCAAGCTAGCTCCAGTTCCCTCAGCCAAAGGCCTACATAGGAGAGTACCCATTTATTCAGCGCTGTTTCAACTTGTTACTCCACTGCACTTTAGCCTGGTTTCCTCCTTTGCTAGCGGCACTGGTCCCTGAATGCACAGTCTCCTTTAAAAATGCATGCCATTAAGCACAATGTCTAGACAACGGAGATGAAACATGGGCATGGTTTTGCTACTGAGAAAGTCAGGAAGCTTTGGGCTGAGCATTTTTGAGGAGGGTGATATGCATTGAAAGCAACAATCATTCCGAGTTAGCTTTGATGTCTCCCTCCCTCTCTGTAGCCTTGTCTTTCTTTATTTTTCTCTTTCTTTCTTATTCTCAAGTGTTCAGGTCCATTCCAGACTTGGAAACATCATCTTGTATTTACTTCATGACAAAAACAGTCAACCATTTGGTTGGACCTTGTGTCAGGGGGTTAGACTACAAGAAGATATTTCTGACAGGGCCGTAGCCAGGATTTTAGAAATACTGAGGTCACAAGTCCAAATTTCCAGAACCCCACCCACCTAAGAAATGTTTGACTAGCCACCAACCAAACTCTGTAAAACTTTCTTGGTATTTAAAAACAAGACAAAGAGCCAATGCTAGCAGCTCTGTGAGGCTGTACTTGGGCACCGCACCTTAGTTTAGTGTGTTAGCATGCCAGCATTTGACAATTAGCACTAAACACGAAGTACAGCTGAGGCTGATGGAAATATCTAGAGACATTTCACATTTTATTTATTCAATTTTAGTTAATGTAAAATTGATCTCCCTACATCATCTCTGCACTGACAGGTATTTTTTGCCTAATTATTGTCAAATGTTTGATGTCTAAAAAATATCAGAATCAGCCTCAATGTATTAAATGTAAACTCGCCCTCGTGTCATTTAACCACCTAAATTCTAAAAAAAGAAATGTTACTGAGGACACGACCTCGGTGACCTCAATGGTACTGTAGCTACAGCCCTGTTTTCTGACCTCAGCTGAAGCCCGAGCTGGGAACACAGGGCTCAGCTTACTTTGAAAAAGTGTGCTTAAAATAATGCATTCTTCAACCGAGTGTCCTTGACAGTAATGACAAAAATAAAACATTTCTTCTTTTCTTGGGTTCCTCTACTGGTTAAGACTTGCCAGGCTAAGACAGATCAGACTAAATGGTTTGCTTGTCATCCACCGGGAGCCCGTTCTCACCAAGTGATAAAACGAAGCTCGACATCACAGACATGAAGACAAAAAGTCAGACGTTACATGATTCTGTCATGTCAGCGTGATTAAAATCTACTTGTCAGTCAGACTGACACACGGCTGGAGAAAACACTGCAATGGAATAAGTTCAGACTGATGCAAGAAGACAGCAGATAGAGAGGGCTTTCACGTGTTTTCTCAAAAAGGAAAATGGAAAAAAAAAGAAAAAATTAGAGAGTGGGCAGACGAGAGAGGATGATGGAGGGAGGAGAAGAACACAGGCTGAGCAGAGTGGTGGCTGGCCACAGCAAATGGACCACAGGCAACCTCTGGACTGCTCAACCACAGTGTGTGTGTGTGTGTGTGTGTGTGTGTGTGTGTGTGTGTGCGTGCGCCTGTAATAAAAACAGCGCCTAAGGTTCCTGAAAATTTGGCAACATAAAGACACATGCCACATATCCCACAGCCAACTGTACATGAAGAACTGCCATGACCCACACACACACACACACACCCACAGCAGCACTTACTATGCAGGGCAGGGCTGTGTGTTGCAGAGATGGGAGCCCAGTGTCGGTCTGGTGTGGGGATTACACATAGTGGAGTTGACCTGAACCTTCTGGTCCTGCAGACAGATAGCCTTGGTGGAGATACGACCTGATGGAAAAACGGGAAGAGACAAAGCGAGAGAGAGAGAGACAAAGAGAGAGTTGATGTAGTTCTTGCAGACAATTTGACAGCTTCCTGCCTAAAACATGGAAATCTGAAAAGAGAGTGGAGCTACAAGGACCACACTCAGAACACACACACACACACACACACACACACACACACACACAGCCATCCACTGACAAGTGAGCCGGGGGTTGCTGCGAGCCTTTTGGGACCAACAGAGTCTGAACTTCTCAGTTGACACAAAGGTGCTTTTCATTAGCCTTAACACACTTCCTGGACCACACTGGACTACAGGAATTGTACACAATTGTACACAGAAACACATTCACACACACAGAGAGACAGAAACAGACACAACATACACAGATAACATCTGACACAGATGCACACAGAGTATACACTCGTGTTCTCTCACATTGACACATATGAATATGGGCATATTTCTACCTCTTTTTTTATTTGAATTTTTTTTTCTGTTTTAAAAATGTTAAATAAACAACAAATAAATGTAAAATATACTATATGTGACCAAAATAAACAGCATTCTGTAAAAAACAAATCTTAGTAATTGTTGAAACAACAGGTACTTGATTTCAGACAGAGGCAGACAAAAGCAGGCTTCTCATTTCTAGCCGATGACAGTCAACTTTGCTGACCGAACTGAACTAAACTGTCACTTGAGGATTTTATCAGCTGTAGCTAGCTAGCTAGCTAATTAAGGTGATATTATGCTACAGGACTAGTTTGAAAATGCTGTCTCCATCTGACTTTTGTTTCCAGCTGACTCATTTCAAAACAAGAATCTTGTTAAAGGGATACAAAAAATATGCTTTTGATGGCTATATGCATGATATCGTGTTAAAAGACTGAGGCTAAACCTGCATGTCTGACAAAAACTCAGCATTCTTACCAGTTGAAGAAACAGAATTGTTCTTATATTGCAGTGTAAAGCTAGTGTTATGAGTATTGTGAGGAAAAATGAAAGATCAGATCTTTCTAATGTAACCCTGGTTCGGTACTTAGCTTACATACAGTAATTTATATGCCTGAATTACAGCTACAAAACTTAGCTACAAAGCTACAATGCAAGTAATGTGTGACTATAATGTAAATGAGCAAAATATAAATATGTCACTATAAATGCAATTAAAAACAGAATTGTGAAGCCTGCCAGAAATGTACTTAATCTTTTAACTTTTCTGTTTTTATTAATTAATTAATATTAATTAATTTCTAAAATTATAAACAAAACTATATCATAGCCATTTTACAATGCAGTAAGAAAAAAGAATACAGTTAAAATTAATTACATAGGGTAAGTTCATCTTAAATATTATATCATAGAATTATTATTGTTACTATCTAAAAAACATAGAAGTATTTTGGCATGAAACCCGCATTTTTAATTCCCATCATAAATACATGTCTTGCATTTGTGGGAGTGAAGCGGTGCTGGAAAATTGCTTGAAAATTCTGCGTCATGATGATTTTAATCATGAATAGGCGAGGCGCGGCTTCCCCGTAACAATATGGCGGCCGCGTTAACACATCGCTGCAATGAGCAGCAATGGCCAGTGTGGTTCTTCTAGTTTCATCAAACAAACATGTACAGGCTGACGTACAAATACACACAGTCTCACCTCCAGCACATGGAGCAGAGCAGTCAGAGCGCACCACGCCCCAGCTGTAGTCGGGCTTCCTCTCAGTGCGAGGCAGGGTGTACTCCCACAACACACCCGGGTTCTTTCCCTGCAGAAGGATCTGTCAGGCAAGAACACAGGCAGTCAGAAAAGTGTCACATGTGTGAATACAGTTTGTCTTTTAACCTTTATTCATCCAGGGAGAGCACACTGAGCTTCACTCTGTTTCACATCAACATCGGGTTTTCAAATCTTCACATTAAACTGGGACTCGTCCACTAAAACCACTGCTGCTCTAGGGGTTCAAACCAGCAACCTTCCTCCCCCAAATCTCCTGGCTACCAGTAAGGTAGGGAATCACATTATTTTCACACATCAATCATAATACACAATAGAATCTTCTCAGCCACCATCTGCAACTAATAATTATTTTCATTAGTGATAAATTCGTCACTTGTTTTATTTATAAAATGTGAGGTCATAATGACAACTTGCCTGACCAACAGTCCAAAATTAAAAGATATGTAATTCAAAATTATATTAAACAGAGAAAAACAACAAATCTCCACATTTGAGAGGCTGTTTGGCAATAATTAATCAATTAATCATTTCAGCACTAGAACCATGTATTCCCTAATCTCTGGACCAATTGGTGTACTACAATTCACTACAAAAGTCCCCCTACATGCAGTATGATGTATACCCTCTCTCTGAGCCAACCTGTAGTAAATACATCACAGTATTTTCTGCTGTATTGGTAGAACTCCAAGAATTTATACAGTATGTCCTGCACTGTATAATCAAGAAGGTGAATGGCAGAAGTGCAGTGAAAGAAGAGCAGAAACAAATGGACCATCTGTTATGGATTCCACTCCAAGCGACTAAAGGTAAGACCACTGACAACGTGGCAGCCTACTTCAGCCATTTAGGTCCCACTGAGCTGTTAGATGTACTACCCACTAACCAGAAGGCTCTACAAACATTAAGGAGCGCTTTGTTCCCTCTCTAGTCCAAACTGGCTGACCACACTATTATAAGGTCATTCTATTTGGACAGTACAGTGCACATGTGAGGGACAATTTCCACTTTCTTTCAAGAGTTAGCTCTTTTTTTTTTTACCACATCCTTTATACTGGCTGGTGATTCTGAGTTACCTTTTTCTGTGCGGGAGATTTATTTGGACATTCAAGTCAAGCAGAGACTAACGGATGAATGAAAGCAGACATACCCATTACAGGAGAAGCATCAGGCTATCATTAAAGCAACCCCATGAGGATTCACCGCCATTGTGAAGAAATTTAAAGTCATTTTAAACCATTTCAAAACACTGCACTGGATTTTGTTCAGAATAGTTATGTCTCTTTTACAGCCCACCTCGGTTTAGTTCAGGTTGGGTGGGCATTAATCGTCAATCCATTTGGCAAATTGTACTAAGTCCAACTGTCAACAGCGATTCCAGTGCCTGACAAACATATCAAGTCTATCAATATCTGCAATAATGAGCTTTGACAAGTGTATTTTCTTTGGGGTATATCCTAAAGTACAAAGAATGTACCATCAACCATCCAACTTAGAAAGCCAAGCACCTCCTGGGTTTGATCCACATTCAACAGTCCCGAGGCTCTTCCACAGACTGGACCGATCACCTTCTGCTGCATGTTAACTGTTCCATGTGTAAGGTCGGCCCAGCTCCAGACAGGAGGGCAAAAGGAGAGATGTTTGTGTGGAGAGGAGCGAGGAGCTCTCTAACGTCAGGCAAACACATCTGCATAGGTTGGTACAGTGTATGCAGACTTCTGAACAGCTGTAAAGACAAACAAATGTGGCACCGGGTAGACGCATGCAGATACTGTGACAGCGGCATATGTCCCACTAAAACGGAGGGCACATGTCAGACTTTGAAAAACCTGCACTAAAACAAGCCTGTCTGCTTATGTTATCTGTTTTCTGTGCGGTTGTCATTCAAAATGCAGCAAAACCTTCAGTTTGATCACGCTGAATTAGGCTTGCATGCTAAAACCTGCTGTGCATATTATTCTGCTCTGATAAGGGGATTTTATGTAATTCTGAAACAAAGTGCATCCAAGTGAAGCAACAGATTGTGCTTTGATATTGGTCACACCACCAATCACTGACACTGGAGCGAAAGGTTTTGCTTTTCACAGCAGGCACATAAAGCACTGTCTTCTAGAGTCCATTCTTTCCCCCCCCAAAAAAGAACCATCACACATCACTACCAGTGAGCTGCTCAAGTCCTGATCTCTTCATAGACAGTGCTTTTACCCACTGTCTAATAAACAAATTTAAGCTTAAACCACAAGGTTCTGTCTAATATGCCTCCAGATTAAATGCAAAAATCCAGAAGTCTTATTACAGTGCTACAGAGCTGCATCTCCTCCCCTCAACCACACTATCACTATGTTCTTGGCCATCGGCCACAAGTCAAACCAAAATTTATCATGTGAACACTCACTGTCTTGTACTTTGACCCCTCTAAACTTGAAGACGTCTAGCCTAAAATGATGAAATTGTGGCCCTGACCGGCGACACTTCAACACCCACACTTCTTTGCTGATTCTACCCACCCCAACCAAACCCAAACCCACTGCCATGAAACAACTGCTACCACTAACCACACCGGGACTTTATGCTTAGCCAAGCAAACTGACTCTTACTAACATTCCTGCTCCTTCTCCAAACAACGACCAATGATGTGAACCAGCAGCTATAAAAACAAAATTCAGCAGGACTTTTTTTTAAATAATCCCGTTAATAGATGACCTACACATCCTTGAAGCCTTGGCGCTTCCTAAATAACTAATCTTTCTTCCCTGAGCCATCCACAATGTTGAATACACCCAACCAACCATAACGTTAACATTGTCTGAAAGGAGAGACGCTAACATTCAAACAATAATTTCAGACATATCCAAACCTGTCTCCTCTCCAGGACAACTGCCGCCAAAGCTCATCCCATGACTGGCAACTAAACACCCAAACCGATAAGAACAAAGAAAAATATCCTACCTACCCATACTACAAACCAAAATCCCACAATCAGAACTCACACAGCCTTTGTGAACTCTTTGGTAGTCAAAGCAAACTAACAGCAGCTGCAAAATACTGCCTTGATGTTTGTCACAACACATATAAATCTAACGAAGCTCTACAGCCAGCAAATAAGTGAGCCTTATCTGGACTGACAACACAAACCACTAACAGTGGGAATTGCATGTAGAGAAAGAGAGCAACAGTAACCTCTGTCACTCAGTCAGTGAGTTTACATGAAATCTAATCATTTGAATAAGCCCCACTTCTGGCTGTAACCTGATTTCAAAATTTTTCATGCAAATTTTCAAGTTACAATTTAACAATATACCAGTTCGCATAGCTAGATTTTGGCCGGAGAATCCATATCGCTCAGCCAGACCTGGAGTTGAGGAGTGGGACGGGGCAGCTGGTCTTTCTCTATTCTATATTGCCATTTCAAATATTGTTTTTATCCATATACTCACTGTTACTTAAAATAAAACTTACAATGTTACAATACTATAGATTTAGATTATGACCACCAGTTTTAATTATTTCAAGTTCATTTCAGAGAAATTATCTGTCAGCTTGGCCTGGCAGACAGCTCTAAATAATACACCTCCAATGAGTCTTGAGTCACTACAAAGTGCTATTACTGTATAGTAGATGTGCATAAAAAACACCTCAGACAAGCAAAGTGTTGCTGTGGCAGTAATGAAGCAGGATGAAACAAAAGTTAACTAGTAAATTATTAAATCCAAAATAATTGAAAGTTTGACTTAAAATAAAAAAGCTGAAAAGTCTGATAAATCCAAAAAGTCAAGTTTTCAAAATTTGTATTTTTATTTAGAAGATATAGACACATGAGCATAAATAAACTCTACCACTCACTGTCCTGTCAGTTCAAATACACTGCAAAAAATACTTATTAACTTAAATACACTTTAGGTGACAAAAGTGATTCTTGAGTGATCAAACTTGCCATGGAAAAAAATGTAAGCAAATTATGTATTAAAAGTTTCTTTTTTAACATGTTTAACATGGCAGTGAAATAGTTCTACATTAACTCGAGTCCTCTTTTCTATGGATCTAAGTTGGAGAAATGTTCATTAATAGCGAATGTTTGCACGCCATGAATGGCTACAAAGGTCGACTTGTGTTCTTTTGGTTCATAGAAAGGTCACGTATATTGAAAAAAAAAACATATTTCCTTGAGACAAATTCAGGATGAGATGCCTTTCAAGTTTACACTGCGTGATTGATGTGAGTCTATCTTCCTGCAGCGCAACATCAGACCACAGAGTGTCTTGGTTTTCACAACTCAACCACCACACCACTCATCAAGTCAGATGAGATGATGATGAATTAGAATGTGGCGGACACAGATATCAATCTCACTCATGGACTCACAGTGCCTTTGCCCTGGACTGGTATGACCTCGCCTCGCCGTACCACAAGAATGTCAATTCAGGGAGAATAACCCTACTTGGTATCCACTGAGACCTCAGCCATATGTTACGTCTGTTCCCTCCTCCTCCTCTTGTTAGCGACTTCTTTCCCCCTTTCCTTCCTCCCCCCTACCCGCTGAGCAGCTGTGCAGATGTGAACACCTTGTCACAGTTTACGCTCACACTCCACAACATTTGTTTTTCTTTGAGTGTTTCAAGCTGAGTAAGGGTCTGGGAGTGATCGGTGCGTATACCCTCCCCTATGTATTCTCTCAGTTGTTATGTGACAGCACCAGTTAAGTAGAATGTGTGAAACAGATGAAGATCAGCATTAAAAAAAACCTACTCGCTTTCCTTCATTTGGCTCTTTTCATTTGCAGTTAAAGTCCCTGTGCCCTGACCTTAACTTCTCACATCCAAAGAGTTCAATTGCAGAATTCTTAATCTTTTAATCTCACTCTCCCCCCTCTCTCTATCCTTCTCTCTCTATCAACCTCTTTCTCCTTTTTGTAATTACAGGACATACTTATAGAGATTATGCTCGTGTCATCTGCAGATCAGCAGCATGCTACCGCTGAGTGCTCTGCTGGACAGATGTATGACTGGGACACACGGACAAGCAGGAGGAGCACTGGTAGATTTAGCAAAGTCCCTTCCTTAAAGAATATTTAGGGTTATTACAACTTGGGTCTTGGGTAATTGTTATAATAACACTGTACTCCCCAAACTAAGTGGTGGGAATGCGGTGGCATCGCTACCATGACAGGGCAAGAAACACAAATGGTCTGATGATGAGATAGGCTGTAAGTAAATCAGTAGTTGAGCTTGATTATCTAAACCACTGTATTTGGAGGCAAAACCAAAAGTGAGCGCATCCCTAATAATCTCTCATTGCACAGGAAGCCTGTCTGCATGTTCTGCAGGTCAAACTTGAACCAGGAAGCTGGTCTGTAAACTTGGTCCGATTATACAGTTCGCTTTGGATTTGTCGTCTTTTTTCATTTGACTCTTTAGCGACTTCATCGCGTTCCCAGATCTCAGCAACTAACTTGGTGAGAACAATCTTATTACCAACAGGAACAGAGGCCAAAAGTACAACAAGATTAATGCTGTGTCTCAATTCGGATACTTCCGTTAGTACACTTCCATGTAGTACACTGTGTACACTATGTACTTAGTTGCGTAGTGCGTGAATTTTGACAGGGTAGTGTTGTCTCAAATCGAACACGGCCATTGCGCACTTACCGGAAATGACAATTGCAACATCTGACCGCTGCTTCTTCTTCTTCTTTTTAATGGCGACCGGGTGGAGCATTATCACAAACATTTTACTGCAATTTGCCGGCTTGTTTGCTCACTTGACTTCAATTCAATTTTATTAAAAATAAATAAAATGAATGTGCTTTTACTTTTACTTGCTTGTGCAGTGTTGACCGTAGCAATCGCAACTGCTGCAGCTTCCTCGGCCGCCATACGGGTACTCATAGTGCACTGCATTTTGCCATAATTGTCAGTGTGAATGCACTTATGCACTCAAAATAGCAAGTGTAGGTAGGGAGGAACGCGAATGAGGAATGCGAAATCAGACACAGTAGAAGAGTCTACAGCCATGCGAGCGGCTCTGTGAGGCTGTGCTTAGGCACAGTGATGCTTTGAGCTAAAAACTAAAGCTAGCATGGCAATATGCTCACAGTGAAAATGCTGACAAGTTGATGTTTAGCAGGTATAATGTTTACCATCTTAGTTTAGTGTGTTAGCATGCTAATACTTGCTAATCAGCACTCCACACAAAGAAAAACTGAGGCTGAGTGTCATTAGTTTTGCAGGCATTTCGTCATAAACCAAAGTGTTCTGGAAACCATAAATGTCTGTACAAAATTTTGTGCTGATCCATCCGGTAGATGTTGAGATATTTCTTCGTATAAGTAAAAACTTTGACCTGCTCATAGTTCTATAGGAAAGGATTCATCATCAGGATTCATCCCCTGGGCACCATGAATATCTTTCCAAGATGGCAATCCAAGCAAAAGTTGTTGAGATATTTCAGTCCAGACCAAAGTGCTGGACCGACCAACCGCCCAACAGATTTATGGGTTTTAAAAAGCCTGAATTATCCCTGAATATCACCATGCTCAGTGAAAGCAAGATTGCAGCATTGCAGAATGCAAAAATTGCTGAAGCAGTAATTGAAATTTGAAAAAGAATCATGAAATCTATCCTGCAACCTCTTCTGGGAATGACAATATTAGATTGTTGGTACTAGTCTGCATCTCTGTGAGAATTCATCTTGCAGAAGGAAACAACAATGGGCTGTTCAAATGCCAACTACAGCAGCCACTCCGCTAAACTGCCCACAAACAGAAGTCTTGTTTCTAAAATAGCTACAAAAACACTCAGACATTTCCTGATGGCCAAACAAGTGACCAGCCAAGCACTTTGGAAATATCACAGTGGTATTCCTCCTGGATATACAGGCCAACCATTCCTGCTTTAACCACAGTATTTCAGTAGCCCAAGGGACTGAGTGGAGACTGGCTTTTACATGACTATCACTTCACCCATGGTGGAGGGGAAAAAAAGTGTCTGCTCTTCACCTGGTTTCCACTTCTGTTTCCACGGCTAGGGTTCAGAGTTCAAGAGAAAATAAATGCTTTCGCTGACAATGTTATGTGGGAAGAACATCCCACACATCCCACCACCATTCACTTAAGCCTACAGAGTCATAAGGATAATGATTCAGCCACGGCCGAATATTAGTTTTGCTCTCAGGAGGAAACGCCTGTCCAGCATCACATTCTGCTGCTTCAGGACGGGTAAAGACTCGCCCTCCCCTCAAAGCTCTGGTTTCTGACACACCACTGATTACAAACGTGGGGCAAAAATAAAGTATCATCAGCTCATAAATCACCTCCTGTACTATGCAGAACATCTCACTCCTAGCAACCATCTGATTTTTTACTTTTCATCCCTGCCTCTGAAGGGCAGCTGGCTCGGGGATTTTACTCGCTCTATTAGCCTCGAATCACATGGCTGCAACAAAGCACTTTTGAGGTCAGTGGCCATAGTGTCCACATGCATGGCTTTGAGTATGTGTACGTGGACAAACACGTGACTGTGTTTACACTGGAGCCAGCAGTACCAAGACACTGCACCGCATATTAACAAGAGGCATGCTTCTGCCATGTGAGACTGAGCTGAATAGTGAAAGCGGCACAAAGGCTGATTTAGCCTAATTGAGCCACATCGCCCTCTTTCTGATGTCTGTCTTTCTGATTATTCTCCTTGTCATTCTGTTGGTGCTTAAAGGATCGGTTCAACAGAATGACACAAAACATATTGTCTCACTTACGGCCAAATCCGTGCAAATAAAGCGAGGCAAAATTTTGCTTCCCTTTCTGTCTCAACACACGTTTACATTTTACAATTCAACAGTAACAGTTTCAGAAACAGTATCCATGTTACGCCGGACAATCCACATATCTAGTTGTGTTTTCGTGGGGCCTACTTTCAACAGAAGAGCTAGTCCCTATGAAAACTGTTGGTCTGGGTGAGCCGATCCTTGAGGAAAGCGGCCAAACGAACTGGAGCGCCTTGCGACTTCAGTCTGAGCTGCAACATAAAGACACACAAGGATACACTCCATATACATGGTCAGCATGCACGCGTTACTAGCAAGCTACAGCTGACATCTGTACAGTTGGTTATTAGCAGTTTGAGGCGAATAAAGTAAACAGTTTGGGGAAAAGCTTCTGTTTGAACGCACCATTTGAACAGCAACATCAGCAAAGAACTAGTCCCTATGAAAAGTGTTGACAGTGTGTTCTGGGTGAACCGACCATTTAAACTGTTGGCTTTGATTTTAATTAATCCTAGACATGTTGTGAACCTTTTTTGTCTTCTTCTACTTTCCTTTCCCTGTGTCACTCACAAAGAGGGCAACTTTGCACAGGACAGGCTGTTTGAACCCCCCCAAAAGCTGTAGATGTTTCTGTTTAAAGTCTTCCACACAACCAACCCATCCTCAGATCATCCCTGACATAACCAATCACCAAACACAATTAATCCCCCACAGAAGCATTGCAGACAGCTACAACCACCCCTGTTCTCCCTACCACCCAAACTTCTTTTTTCATCTAAGCCTATTCATATCCAGACATAAAAAAAGAGGCGCAGCAGCTCTGCCAGGGACCCTGTCACTGTCAATTGTCACAAACGGACATCACCCGGCAGTGGCGGCTTACTTCAAACACCAGCGTCTCATTAGTAGGTCCAGCGGCATACAGGCTCTCTGGCCTGTTGAAAGAGCGCTGGTAGTCGAACACGGTCCCACCAAAGTGGAACTTCCCCGGCCAGTCCACAGTCCAGTCCCCGGTCAGGTAGTACTTCCTCTTCAGGGAGCGGACAGCCAAGTAGCTGGTGGAGACCTCCACTTCCTGAACGCGAATGCTTCGTGCCCCAGCTGGGACTGTTACCATGGAGTAATACTCTGGGAAAAAAAGGAGAAGGAAGGAAAGTCAAGGCTGAGTCATGCTTAGATATTTGTTTATTGCTGTTCTCTAATTCTCATGTCGTGTTTCATTACACAATCTTGCTACCCATGCACGCACTCACCATCATCCCTGCTTTACCTCATAATGCACTCAACTTTATCTCTGGTCTACGTGTGTTAGTGCTCATGGATGAAGTGAATCAGTCCATTATGAAACGGGATTAGATGCATGTGTCTGTGCATGTTTTCTCTCTGTGTCCTTGTAGGTCCGGTTAAGTCTCCCTTTGTCTTGCCGAAGGACCAAGTTTATGCTAGCTAACATGTACAGACTACAAGCAAAGACAAAGACGAGCTTACCGTTAGCCCTGTGTTGAAGGGTGTATTGGCCCTTGAAGAACTTGCAAGTAGAGTTGTCTCCCCTGCAGACTCCGCAGGCATCCACAGAGGCCTTGGAGCCCAGAATCCGGTCACAGCCTACTGCCTGTACACACACAAAAGCACACAAGATCCATTTTTACAAAAAAGACTCGGCACATTGTTTTCATGCCCCCATGCATCCTACAAGCAATTCGATGACATATTGGCAAGAACTACTCTTTACGGGACTGCAAGTATGGCAAGCAACATAACTGCTTTTGACAATTAGACAGGATTTAAAGAAATCCCCAGTTTAACCAAATTTGATCGCTTATTTGGAAGTAAAACTGAAAGCGTGCGCACCCAAGATGTCCATTGTAATCATATTTTGCACTGCAGTAAAATAAGTACAGTGAGTCAGGGAACTGGCTCTGTAAGATTTCATAAACATTTGAGCTTTTCCAGTGTTTGCCTTCTTTCCAAGGTTGAAACTGCCTGGTCATCCACCCAAAACTGCACCGTGCCACTGGATTCTGGCACTAACTTATCTGTGCCTCTCCTACAACTTTGTGACAGTCAAGTACAAAAAGCTTTTGCTATGCACTCTCACGTCAAAAATGATCTCAGGTAACATTTTTCTACCAGTGCCATATGAGAAAAAATGTCAGCGCATAGAGCATAGTTTTCCATATATCCATATTGTCAAGTCAAGTCAATTTTATTTATACAGCCCAATATCACAAATCACAATTCCCCTCAAGGGGCTTTAGAATCTGCACAGTATACGACACCCCGTGTCCTTAGACCCTCGATCGGATAAGGAAAAACTCCCCCCAAAAAAATCCTTTAAAGGTGTAGTCTACGATACTGGAGAAAGCTTGTTGATATTTGAACTCAACAGCAAAACAAATACGCCGTGCTCCTTCAAACTCACACAAGTAACTCACAGCATTATTTTGTCCTGTGTACAAGCACGAGTTGTGACATATTATACCGAAGTGTTTAGTGAAAACACGGCTTTTTGTTTGTTTCCCGGTGACAGAGCCAGGGCTCACACAGAACGGAAAGCTAGCAGACCGTGAGGAGATATTCACTGAATTTGACAAAAACTGTTTTGGATTAGAATCGTAGACTACATCTTTAACAGGGGAAAAAAATGGAAAAAACCTCAGGAAGAGCAACAGAGGAGGGATCCTTCTCCCAGAACGGACAGACATGCAATAGATGTCGTGTGTCCAGAATAAATCAACAACAAAATCACAGTGTACACAATTTTGATGACAGAAATGTAGATGGTAAAACAAAAGTGAAGAGTATGGATCCAGGAGGACTTCGAGTAACTCCATGGGTTGCCAGAATAGGTAGGACCTGATCCACATATCCACATATACAATGTACCTCACACACGCCATCAATGCAGACATCTCCTTTGTGGTCAGAGCAGGAGGTGCCGTCTTTGACCTTGCTGGACATGGCGAAGAAGAAGTCAAAGTCTTCTGCAATGCAGTACAGCTTACAGATGTCTTCATCTGCACACAGAACATATACGTATATACAGTAAGACTGGTATCAATAAAAAAAAGTTAAAAGTGCAACTGAATTTCACTGATTCACCAAAGTTCTTCTATGACCTGATACATTTGAAGTTACTATGGCTACCGTGCTTCAACTTGTTACACATACAGTATGTACATCTCCTCCTGAGACTGAATTGGAAAAGACAGGAACTGACTATGAATGCACCCAGGGGTATTCATGTGGGGCTACAGGTTTATTTTGCAGTTCAGATCAGTTATCACAGGCAAGTCTCTACAGCCGTCTTTGATTAAAATAAATGATGGTGAAGGTGACTTGGCCCAAGGTCCCAGAAGGCAGTTCAGAATCTGTTCCTCTCTACATCACCTCCCATTCATCAACAGCTTAAACAGGTCTGGGACGACGGCCAAACACACGGCTCTCCTTCATTGCACTCTCTCTCTCGCTCCCTCGCTCTGTGTAACAAAGCTGGCCCGTAGGCTTCCTTTTTAAATCTATCCCCACTGTGTCAGAGGGTGCAGGGGGCTACATGTCTCCCTTGCACATTACACAGAGTGATAGTTTCCTCCAGCTTTTTGGCCTAATCATTGCAGCAGTAAATAGAGGTTGGCATTACAGAAATGCTTTCTAAAAGAGATTTGGGCTAACAGAATACAGAATGTAAAAGATCTTCAGAAGTAAGACAAGAAAAAGCCTGCCATGAGCAATCTGCAATTCTCTGTGTACTTAGCGGCAGTGTGTTCACTGAGATTTCTTTTCTTGTGCATTATGTGCCAAGAATACAGTAAATCGCAGGATGTCTTCATGATCCTTGGAAAGTACAGTGTGTTTTTAAGATAGAGAATCTCTTAGTTTACAAAAAAAGATACAAAATATCTGTACATATTCTTCAACTCTCAAAGAGGGATCCAAGAAAAAACACATCCAAAACATCCTCAGAGCAAATTGTACTTTAAACATAACTGAGCCTCAGGACTGAACAGACTTTATACTTGTTGGGTCTTATATCAACTGATCACCTTACCGTCTACTTTGGTGTAGGGCTTCCACTTGTAGTACCAGCCCCTGAAGGGCTTGCTGTTGTACTCAGCACACTGCTGGGCCCGGAAGTCCACAGCGTTAAGAGGGCACGGCCGAGTGTTACACAGCTGGTTGAGACGGCTGGAGCCTGAGCAAAATTTACCGTTGTTCTGTGGCCTGGGTGGAAGACAGGGAAGAAAAAGAGACACAAAGACAAAAAGGTTTACAGATCTGAAATATCCTGCTTGTTTTATTACCACACTTTCACCAATGTATCAATAAGTCAGTCAGTCAGTAAGTAAAAATCATCACAGCTGATCAAGAAAGAACACCCACAATGTGCACATGGGACTGTGCAGAACTGTGCTTGTGCCTGTGCTCATTACTGCACACACTTCATACGGTTCTAATATCAAGATACATGTGTACGCTTAAAGGTACACTGTGGAGGTTTTGACCACTAGTAGCTTTGCAGCCATGTTTTAAGGTGTGGGTCTTCATTTTGCTTGCATCAGGCTTCTGCGTGGACAACTCGATACACTGCTACCAGTTTCACACCATTCCACTGATCAACAATTGGAGGAGGCAACACGCAAAGGCAGCGAGAAGACTGCAAGCTAGAAAACATGGGTGTAAACAGGGGCTCAGGACGTAGACATAGACTTTAAATAACATCACCTGTGACATCATATTAAGTGTCATAAGTCAGGGCAGGAGAGTGCAATGACTCCAAACGCAGTCTGAGGAATGCAAGAGCACTTTGTGATATTTTCAGACTGTATGGACTTTAATAAACTGGAGTGTTTGTTTTTTGTTGCTCCCAGTTTATATGTTAAACAGTTGGTTATCGTATGTTGAACCAAAACGAAATATTTAGATATTAAACAAATAAGTCAATAAATAAGTACACACACATAGTGCTGGTTAACAACAAGTGTGTTCATAATTAAAAGGAAATATCATATTGCCGACTCCATGTATATTTTCTGTTTCTTTGCAGACTTGGTTCAAAAAGCCAAACAGCGAGCCTCAAATACTCGCCAAGTAATATTACAACATTTGCTAATATTTCATGTGGAAGAAAATGCATTCAGCAGGTTTGTGGGACCTCCAGGAGACACACAATTTTGGGGAGAAACACTGAATGTAAAATTAACTTTTGTCTGTTTATAAGAAAACTAAACAGGGCAGCTGTGAGGCTTCATGAGACAACTTTGCACACCAGCATATCCCAATCAGTGTGACTGATGAACCCCGACAAAGTCTTTTAGAGCATAAGAAAATCAAAGATATTATCATTCAAGAGTTTCTCTCTTAGATTTTCCTTCATCCATGACAAAAGTGCAGCCTTAATTCATCAAAATGACACTGTCTTATCTGTCAGTGCAGTGTTAGCCCTGATCAAAGTGTAAATTACTGTTTTGGAGCAACAGGATTAAAGTTCATTTGGGCTTAGAATAGGACTGTCAAAGAGAAGTTTGCATGCCGTGTCAGATGTTTCCACGCTATACCAAATCCACACTTATAGCTGGTACACAGCATAAACAGCTAATGGAGCTTTAATATGCCATTAAAACAATAAAAGCAATCACCACTTGTTAGAAACAGACAAGCAGAGTCTTGACATTTAGTAAACATTAGGATGCCATGTCTGATTTCCCAGGCTTTTTAAACTCATGCCAGGCATTCCAACACAACCACCAGCAGAGAAAATTGAGTGTAGCTGTTTACCGAGTGGCCTGCACACACACAGACACACACAGACTGGGGAGCCATGCTGATCAAACATGTCTAATAAAAACAATTCACTAAGTGCTCCAACGTCATAAAATGCTTTGGAAAAGGAACTGAAAGAGTGTCTAATAGAAGCAGTAAACACCAGGAGGAGAATGCAACTAGAGGGATATTTCTTCTTTTGAATTTCCTTCACCAATGCAACAGCAATGAAAATGTCTGCATGAAACGAATGTCTGCAACAATCAGAAGCACAAATGCATGTTGCTTCATTGCATTTTCTTTAACTCCAGCCGTTTATCCCCTCCATTCAGACCTGGACTCAATCAAACAGTAACTTAGCTGCCAAGAGTGATGGAGCTCCATTCAAGGTGTGTGCGTATGTGTGTAAAGCTGCTCTGTGCCGATCTTGCTTCCCTTGGTGAAGGGGGGGATTTTGGCCCAGGTTTTTGTAGGCCTGATCCTATTAAGACTTCAGCGGCAGACAAATGCAGCCCATATGGTAATGTGCTCACGGCAGGCCAGTAGGGGACTACACCGTATACTTCGTCAGTCAAGGCCCTCTGATCAGAGGCGAGCATGGAAGAGGGACAGCTTACTTGAGAAGGGAGTTGAATGCAATTCATGGATTATGGACAGTCTGGCCCTGAGTTTCACAGCACCCCTAGTTTCTCTTCCTCTTTTCTCCTTTGTCTTCTCTGCTCCTCTCCCCTCCGTAGATCATCCAGTATGCAACTGTAAATTTACTCCCGACAACAAGACAGAAACCAGATATGACAAGTTTTCAGTTTATGTTTCAGTCATTCCTCTTCTGTCTCTACACCCCGACTCCGACGCAGCCCTCAGGACCGTTAAGGATGCTTAAATGTCCCGGGAGCCCAGTAAATCTGCCTGGCGACAGAAGCTGAGACTGAACTCCTGTAGGTCAGAGGTCATCATGTCTAGTCTTGTCTTCTTCTCGAGACACCTGCTCCCTCCCTGCCCCTCTCACGACTTCCCACATAGATCCACATTCTGCTGCTCTGCTACGGGCCTAACCCCTGTAAAACACCTTTACAAGTCTACCGGGGGACTACTCCAAACACGGTTCTATCTAAGCACCATCGCCCCCCTCATCACACACCCCCACTCCCTTTAAATCGAGTGTGTGACAAAATATGCTCCCTACAAAACCAGGTCAAGATCGTGAACCTAATCTCCTAGGCTTGTTGGTGAGGATTAGGTTGACTGTGTTTGATCTGGCAGGTGGTCTATGGGGAATGGAGGAGTGAGGAGGGAGGTAAAGGGAGGGAGGGACGGGGAGAAGATTCATTTTCCGTCCTGGAGCAACTCCGAGAAGGGAAGGCTTTAATCGGCTGATCCCATAGAACTCTTTTACAAGACAGAGCAAAAGATACATGCTGGCCTCATAAAATGGATGAGCAGAATCGAATGAAGGATTTTTAAGACTGCTCACGCTGAGTGAAGATTTTGTTGTAGGGCAGAGGTGAAAATGTACAAGAAGCTGTCATATCTGTATGTTCAACTTCCAAACGATGCCGGATTTTATCAGATTTTGTCTAAAATTCGAGATATGGATTCATATACATGTCATTTATGCATATATGTACACACAATGCAAGTCTGACAGGAATTTATATGTTTAAAAAGTGTCAGTGATCTTTGAGCAGGACAGCGCAGACTGTCCAGACAGTTCAGTTTAGGGGTGAAGATGACATTAAAGACAAGCAGTCAGATTCAGGCTAATCCTTCCTGTTCTGCTCAGATTAAGAGCAGAGGGGCCCTGGCAAAATAATCGCAGATTACTGGGGACGAACACACTCTGAATGTCATGAGTCGTGGACTAAAACGTGACTCAGGGGTACATGCTGCAGTCGGGATATGGTCTGAGTGTGTTTGGGTGGCTGAATTCTTTTGGTGGAGTTGTGTGTTGTGGTGGTGGGGTTGAGGAGGTTGACGGAGGTGAAGAGATGAGAGAGATGAGAGATTAAGACATACAGCAGCCTAATTTTCTTGTCTTCACATGAGATTTCTAAGGGATCTGACAACTAGTTGGCCCATTGTATGTATTTTGATAATGGTATCATGAGTTATTGGATTTAATGTTTAGCGCTCACCATCTTTCCATACCCCATCCATCCCACTGACCCCATAACTCACCGTTTAGCAGCATCAAACCATTTTTCAGCGGCTGCTGCTGCAAAGCACTCTTTAGTGCCACAGGAATGATAAATGAACTTGACAGCTAACCTGGTTTAAAGGGCTCTGTGGCCCTTTTTGGTCTGCCAGTCATGGTGTATAATGTGTATCATATGAGGGCCGGTCTGGCTCTGAAAACTTTTTGGTCTTTGATCCCTCACAGGGATTAGGAGACGAGTTGGCTGTGACGGACTGAACAGCCACATCAGTGTCTGCCCGGCTGTTAAGTAAGCAGTGATGAAGCCAGTGGAGTAAAGAGGACAACATACAGTAGTAAAGTTTCTGAATATCTGAACAGACTCCTTAATGGAGTGGATATGATGAAAAAAAACATTAACTAGAAAAGGCGATATTTTCTCAAGAAAATGTACATGTGTTCACAACTAAATCTTTGTATTTAAACATTTGACATAGCTGAAATGCTGAAACAAGTCATAGTTGAAGTGGAAGTCAATGTATAAGATTCAGTTTAAGTGTAAGTACTGAGAGAAGTGTCAATATAAATGTAAGTCTTGTGTAAAGCTGAAGTAGCAGTTGGAGTAAACTGTGTTTAAACACTGGAAGTTGCAGGAGTTAGAAGAGCTAAAGAAGTCTTTTTTTCCAAAGTTTCCGAGAAGTATTAAAAGGAATTGATATGTCAGTTGAAGTGTAAGTATTGAACGGAGTTGATATGTCAGTTGTAAGTGTAATCACTGAAAACAGACAAACTCAGATAAATAATAAGACATTAACACAGTTGAAAGGTCAGTTTATGAGTAATCACTGAAAGTATTTGAATTGTCAGTTGAAGAGTAAGAGATGAAAACAGTTGAAACGCCAGTTTGTGTGTCACCGTTGAAAACAGCTGAATTCTGAGTTGTAGAGCAGAAGATGAAAGCAGTAGAAATGTCAGTGGAAAGAGGAAGCGCTGAAGACTGCTCAAGGGCGTGCAGTGTAAGCAGCGACTGTTGCTGGCTATGTCTATTAAATTGCGTCATATTGTTTAATGCGCCTGTTATTTTGTCCTATGATGACTCAGTGTATGCTCTTATGTACGTATGTATGGAGGTTGTGTAAATGACTATGTGATATTCATATCACATATGCAGACTCTACTTGGCTAAAAGAGAGCGTACAGGAGCAGCAGTACTTATGAGAGCAACTGTGTCCCCAGTATCCCTGTCATGACAAAAACATCTCACCTGCACTTAAACACACAGAAACACACAAATCTGTGTGCAGACATGTAGGATTGGATGTGACATGCCACTATGATCTAACCTGCTATGACTAATTCCTAAATGATCGATGATGATGAACCACACAGCAGACTCTTTGTGATGAAGTTTGAGGTCCGTCAACCAATCAAGGCAGTGCAGTGGCCTTGGATGTTAGCCATTAGTCATGATCCTTATTACTGTGGTATGAGTGTCTGGTTATATTGTATGTGTGGATGTATGTGTGCTCATGCCTGAATATGAGTTCCATGTGGCAATGCTGTTTCCTTTAATTGTTGCACTAATTGGTTGATCCGTTTGGATCCTACTGGTTGAAACGTTTGTCTTCAAACAGCATGAGATATGCTAAACGTTAGCTGAACAGACATCTAGCTAGATCTAGAAATGAATTCCTCCTTATTATTTTTTTTTAACTAAATATCAAGAGTGCTTTAAATTCCCTTGACAACTGGCTAGAAACACAAATAGGAAAAACATTAGAGGTGCTGTCCAGGAATTTCTGTTGACTTTGTTTCTTGTTGATTGGCCATGGCTCCCACAAGCGAAAATACAAACAATGTTAATTGGCTCAACCATCCCCATCATGACTGTTCCTGAGTTACAGTATGGAGGAAGTTTCAAGTATAAACACACATTCTTCAAGGAGAAGGCTTTAAACCCTTAACAACAATAAAACTTGTTCAAACATTGCATACAATTGCAACATCATGTCAGTGTTTAAAAAGACCTCTGTCAGACTGACTTTGGTCTATGGATTACACATACTACACTGTGAAGGCAGAAGAGGGGCTGAAATGACATGAATGATCAGGAAATTAATCCTTTCTCTAAATATCCCATTGCAGACATCCTGCTTTAAATCCTGTATTAAATTTAAAGGGCCAGTGTTGTGGGGGCTGGCTAACTAACTGCAGACCAAGACGATCAATTAGCTAATCGCACCATGGTGGCAGAACAACAATAAATCTAATAATCTATTGTATGAAAGTGAAATAAAAGGCCTAAAAACATCGAATAAATCTCCAAAGTGCTCTGTGAATAACAACGAGGGATTGTAAGCGCGTTATGAAACACAACATTAAAACTGAGGATCTCTCACGTGCGTGTAACGACATGCGCAGAGCCCTTTGTTAACAAAGAGATATGCACTGTGGGATCTGGGTCTGCAGAATTATGTAGAATTATGTTTGTGTGAGTGAGCAGCAATAGGGGACGTTTGCTGACTGTCTTGGCAGCTTTCGGAGAAAAGAGCATGCCATTAGGAGGTTTTTCTCGTCTGGACCATGGGGAGAGATAGTCTGTCTGTCTGGACTGTCAGCCTGACTGATGAGAGCCGTTATCAGGCGCATGTGTGTATGCATGCATGTACAGTATGTGTGTGCACGAGTGTGCTGACAGCGACTTGGCAGACAGCACTTTCAGGTGTTCATAAAGGAAGGGTTTTGAGACGCGAGGCTTTCAAGACTTGCTTTCTGGCCCAAACTGCACCTCGCATTTTCATCGAAGAAGCAGCTGCATGACAACATGAATCAATTTGTCATGTTTGGCTAGTTAATAGCATTTAAAAGGAGGAGATTAATTAGATTAATAGAAGATTATGTGAGTGTGCATACCTTGGGCTGGTGCAGGAGCGCTCCCTGTACATGACCCCTCCTCCACAGGTTCTGGAGCAGTCAGACCACTGAGACCAGGCTGACCACTGGCCATGGACCGCCCTGGGACCATGCTCCCCATATTTAACGCACTGACCCCTCCGACACCACTGGAGAAAAGAGAGAGAGAGAGAGAGGGAAATGAAAGACGAGAAAAAGACACACAGAAGTAGGTTTCTTATCAGTGCTTGAGCATTGGAGAATTTCCTGGTTTGGACAAATGCCCAGCACCACACCTGGACACTGAGACTCTCTAGCTACGGCCAAAACACACACGCACACACACATATACGCATACACCATGCACCACACCCGGGCCGATCCGAGCCAAACCACTCACACACATCACCACCTCTCTCTCCTTCAAAATATCATCTTTCGATGTGTGGAGAGGTACGGCCGGTCTGTGTCCAGCTGGGAGGACTGACAATCCAAAGATGCTTTTGTAGGTACATGCATGTGTGAGCAGTAAAGATGAATACAAAATAAGTAATTGACTTTTAATCAAGGAATTGTCCAAATAAAAGAAACTAGTTTGAGCTGTCTCCTCTCCCCTTTTAAGATGCAGGGATTTACTTTGGCTCAGGAAAGTGAGAGTTCTTTCATTTAAAGGATGATTATGGTTTAGTACAACTTGGCTCTTACGTTCATAGCCATTATCTCTATCAGTTATAATAACATTTTACCCACTCAAGTAATTACTGCATTCTGGGAATACCATGACATCACTACAACAAAGCCAGATGTGGCAAGAAATTAGCAGCCAGATGATTACGCAGGTTGTAAACATCCTAAACCAACTGAAATGTTAGTAATAATATATCATTACACAGGAAAAGTGTGTACTTAGATCAAAGTTGAATCAGGAGGGCAGTCTATAAACTGTGATGCATGTTTTCAACTGACAGTTTGGTAGTAAATTTAAGGTCCCTTATTTTCTCTTAAATAAGTCTGACTAACTGAAGGTTTGTTTAAAGGAATAGTTTGACATTTGGGGAAATATGCTTATCCTCTTTCTTGCCAAGAGTTAGATGAGAAGTGTCTGTACGGTATATTTGAAGCTACCGCCAGCAGCCAGTTAGCTTAGCTTAGCAGAAAGACTGGAAACAGAGGGAAACAGCTAGCCTGGCTCTGTGAAAAGGTAACACAATCCACCTACCGGCACCTCTAAAGCTCAGTAATTAAGCTAAAACCCAAAGTGTAAAAACAACACATTGTGGTTTTACGGGGGCTATTTGTCATTTCTCGACTGGGAGCAGTGACTTCCTGAAATCTTGTTGTCACTATGAGGTTGCCAGGCAACCAGCAGAGACTCCAGCAAGTTGCTACGCTAACCTAAGCTTAGCTGGTGGTAGCTCCATATTTCCCAAAATGTCGAATTATTCCTTTAAAACTTTTCCTATCATAGTAATATCACACCATTCCCACATCTCAGCAATTAACTTGGTGAGTACAATGTTACTATTTCCAATAGGAATGATGGCCCAAATTATACTAGTATAATAAATATATATATATATATATATATATATATATATATATAAATATATTTCACCCAATCATCAGTGTCTGTTTTGTTTGTTTGTCCTCTTTGTTGTCTATGCTCATTCATATGCAACACATCAGACACTGTTAGGCACATACTTGTCTCTTTATCACTAATTAGAAATGTATGCACGGTGTGTAATTAGTGCGTCAGTGAGTAAAACAGTCAGGCAGCAGAACGAGTGACTGGCTGCTGCGACCCTTCACAGAAACAAGGAATTTCCTCACCATGTCAGGACCACAGCTGGTGCCCTCTGCAGCAGGCATGAACTTTGTCTCACACCGGTGGCCTGTGCGATGACACCACAGCGACTTGCAGATGTCCTGTCAAACAAGTCAAACACACACACACACACACACACACAGGATGAGATGTCTATCAGATATGTGTTTTCTACCTGCATCGGTTTTCTTATGACCGCGGACTGACGGGTTTTTGGCATCATGTTCCTCCTCTCTTTCCTCTTACTTGACCCGACAGCACCTGCTTCTTGCCAGGACCACCATCACACTGGTCAATAAGCCCCCACCGCCCCAATAACCGGGGATAAGCTTCTCCACAAAGACTCGGTGTCAAATCTAATCACTGTACTTCTTTAATGAAACGGGCTATAATTGTATGTGTCATCTGACCCAACAATACAGAGACAGAGCGAGCGAGTGAGCACAGAGGGAGAGCCGGGGTCGAAAGACAGGCGGCAGAATCTGGCAACCCGCCCAACGGCAACTGGCAACGAGAGAGAAACCAGAAAGAAGGGAGGGTAAGAGCAGGAGAGAAGACAGCTCCGGTGTGTGTGTGTGTGCGTTTTTGAGTCTTTGTCCTCATGCTGATCTACTTCTCTGATGCCGAGCAAGTGGTTGACAGCCACACCAGCACACTGAAAATCATTCTACGTCAGGGACAAACAAAACAGGGGAAAGCCAAATCCAAATCCACTGTTAATCAACGTGGAGGTTAATTTACCACCCACCAACTTTCATACAGGTCTAAGAAATGCAGATATAGTATTTGATCTTCTGTTAGGGAAACAGAGCAGGGATTTAGAGAAGTCATGAATAGCCAAGGCGATGTCATGTGTGCTAATCTGTCATATATACGATTTGGGAACGTCGATTTCCCAGCAATTGCAGCTCTGGAGGAAACCATGGGGAGGAAACCCCAGAGTATTTTAAACAGCATTTACATGTGAATCAACATCACTGAATGCACATAAAGGCTTATACCAAGACCACAAGGCCTTCGGGGGGGGGGACCATGAGGGGAGGCTGGCAATTTCCATTCAAATGATGGAATGCATTTTAATGGAGGGTCAAATGTGGGGGCTTCAAGGTTGTTATGCAAAGATCATGCTAATTAATAAAGTGCCAATTTAGCACTGCCTCATTAGCGCTGCAAAGCAGACAATTGCAGCCCCTATATGATCTGGGTGCTCCATCTCATTACTGGAGGCTCATCTAACGAGTCTTGGTTTAGGCAAAGGGACACATGAATAATACCTGATTTGGGATTGTTGGGGTCCATGTTAAATCGGGACTATTCAACTGCTATAGATTCGATTCTTTGTAACTGCACAACACACAGCCAGTTTGATGATCTACTGTAGGAATGATCCAAACTCCATCCTCCTCTTTCTTTAGTGTATAGTGTCTTGGTGTATAGTGTGCTGGCTCGTATAACATACTGGTAATTATGCTGCCATTTTGGCCAGAACTTTCTCAAAAAAAAACACTGACAATAGATAACACCTTGGTTAAACCTGCAATAACTCATTTTTTGGCCACTTAGGCGTAACGGAAACACCCGTAAACACAACACAGACATATCATCACTCTTTAAGTTGATATGGTTGCTTAAACAGTTGCCCTTTGACACATCCAGCAGATGTGGAGCAACATTAGCTTTTGGAGTTTTTGGCAGTTTGAGTATTTGTGTCCACCTGAGGAATGTAAGTACAATATTCACTCTCCTCTCTGTTTTGGTCTGTTAGGGAAATAATCGGCTCTTTAGCTGCTAAATGCTCCACTTTGTTCACCAGCTAGAATGCTACTTGTCTGTTAGCATTGTCTGCCATTTAGTGCCAAGAAGGTAGTGTAGAGTGGGTTTTTTGCTGAAAACAGCTGCCTTCTGTGAGAGAAAACAACACTGATGAGAGCAGTGAGGGTGAACCAAAACAGTAAAATGGTGGGCAGTAAATGAGCTTAAAGGTGCTATAAAGCTCCGTAGAGCTGAAGGGAACTACAGAGTCAGATGATAATTCTCTGTGGGTTCATCACTACTAGTGAACCCTTTTACATACAAGTAGTCATGTGATCAACTGTTGATATAATATTGATTGTAGCAGCTTTAAACCATGCTAAAAAGGTATAAAGGGAATATCTCACCTTCACAAAGTCAAGGCTGCACAGTTTGGCCTTTGAGCCAAACTGCCATTTGCACTGCGTGTCTGCGTCATACAGCTGCCCGGGAAGCTGTTCGGGGTACTTGTACTGACCGATCTGCTTGGGCTCATCCACCAGACAGGATGCCTGGGCTGTTCTGATGAACGCAGCAAACCACCCGTGTCAGTCAGGAAGAGAGCAACGACAACTGACAAATTTAACACTGTTTGTGCACTTGTGCTTAAGCCATTGAGGCCTACCCAAGGAAGCGGCTGAGGTACTGTCGACTGCAGGTGGACCAGAAGAAGACCCCATTGTTTCCAGCCAGAGTTGGAGACATAATGTTGCCTTCTGTCTTGCGACAAGGGTTCCCCTCACCATCATGGATCATCCCAAAACTGGAGTGAGAAATGAAAAGAAACAGGTGACTTTAAAGACTAAGTTTACGCACAACAAGACACTGCAGAAATTGATTGACATGTAGTGTGAGTTCCTCGTAAGTAAATGAGAGGGCTTTTAAGAGAAAGAACACGACAGTTTTCCTTGTGATGTTCAAGCTGATGTCACTGTTTACCCACCTTTTTTATGTTACACTATATAATAACATGAAAATACAGCTCGCTGCATGGAGTCATCAGAAAATCTCACATGCTTGCTGATGCACGTAGCTACGATTTTTTCCCTTGTTCTATTCATCGCTGCGTCATATGTTTAGTAATTACTTCTTTGTTAATTTGTCAGTGAACAGTTTCAGGCCTTGAGTCAACATGTTTCTGGGCATGTCTTCTACTTAGCTGGCTAAATTCATTAGAATATTGATAATGTGATAATGGTGATAAACCCGAGTGAAGTAAAAAGAAAAAAACACTTTGTTCCTAGTTTGTGTTGAGAGCATGCCAGACAGACAGAAGAGTTTTACTGCAACATGAAATCTTAAAAATATCGAAAATAAACGGCCTCCGATCTCAATGGAAACGCATCAACACAAACACAGAACCGTGTGGCCTGAGGCAGTTTCCATTATTCTCTCATAAAGTGTCATGGAGTGGGTGAAGTAGTGCTCTAACGTAATGCTCTTATTTCAGAGTGTATTTGTCTCTTTAAATCAGACCACATTTATTTTCTTTAACATAGATTCATTGCATCCGCTCACGGCACAGAGCCAATATAGTGACTGGTATCGTGTACTGCTCTAAAATGACACTAAAGTCTGACACAGTTTCTTCTGTTGAAGTCTACAATTTCTGTCTGTGTTTCTGTCAACCTTGATTGCGAAAGCAGCTTTACATCTGTGGAATACAGAAAGTGATGTGGTGTCCAGAAACTGTGTCAGTTATTAAGTTTGTCGTGATGCCGTTTTTGTTGAACATACTTGTGTCCGGACTCGTGAGCGATGGTGAAAGCCAAGCCCAGTCCTGTATCCTCATTGATGGTACAGCTCCTGTACTTGCTGCACATTCCGCTGATGGGGGCAAAACCTGCATAGACAAAGGAAGAGGGAGAGAAATGAGGTGTTAGGAGTATGGCATACTTGGTTATTAACTACAATATACTGATATAAAAACATGAAGGTTAACAGCACATTCTTTCTGTTGAGACCTCTGACAGATTCAGCAGGCAACTAATGTCATATTTGCATATTGCATACATGCGTGCATTGAGGGGGATTTCACACAAGCTGCAAAGTGCAACCTCAGAAGCCCCGGGCAACCTAACTTAAGTTTGTTCCTAGACTTTGACTACTGCTGATAGTGGACCTGGCAGCATTAGGAAAAAGATAAGCATTCCTAGACGTGGGATTTACTGTAACTGACAAGCTGATGAAAATATTCAGTAGTGGTCTCTGTTTTGTCTCATTTTCTGGCACCACTTTTTCCCAATGGACCCCAAAACATTACCGTAGAAACATCAATATGTGGTTGAAGAATGAGCCTTTGACTTTAAGAGCCAGATGTTAAACTTTAACAACACTGGCAGAATTTGGGTCACACTTAACTGTGTTAGTGTTGTCACTCTCACAGCCAATAGTTCTTGACCTCTGCCTCGGCTCAGTGTTGTGATGTCTCTTACACACACACAGAAGTTACATACAGCTAATAAATCATTCTAATCGTGAGTCACGTTTTATTTTTTTTAATCTCCTGAATTAAGGAGATAAATTGCTGCCCTGAGATTACTGGCAATTAGTGGTGTGAAAGCAATATGATTAAGATATTAGCCAAGATTAGCTGGCTACATTGATGTTGTTCCAGCTGCCTTTTGTTCGTACAAGCCTTAAGATTTATGCGTAAACTGAACATAAGCTCATTCTTAAGTGCAACAGTGGTGAAGAATGGTTCTTGCTCAACATTTGTAGATTTTTCATCGTGCTTATCCAGACCCAGGTGTTTTACACATTTGTTGTTTTTCCACACAGATTTAAAAGACAACCATGGCAGGATACTTAATGAGCTCTTTTCCCCCAAGGTGACCATTGATCAAGGTGATGTTTGCATTTCTAGCTGAGGACCTTTGTTGCATGTCATACCCCCTCTCTCTTTTTCCATGTTTCTTGTCTGCATCTACATGAGTGCCATTCTTCACTTACAATCTCTTCAGCGTGCACCTATTAAACTTCACTCCTTGTTGTGATGTCTACACCCACAGTATCACCCCTACACCTGTCTATAAGCCTAAAATTACAACATTTATGTCATGCAAGGGGTACTAGGTCACCACTGAAGGCAGCTCCCCCATCTCACAGAACTTTGTCGTTCAACTACATACTACTGTACCAACTGCTGCTTCCCACTTGGCTAAAAAATTGGAGGCTCAACTTGTTATGGTTAGCTGAGCACAGTCTTACCCAGGGTGTCGCAGGGCTCATTCTTCCAGGAACAGATGTCCAGTCCGGTGAGGAGAACAGCGTGGTCATGCCGTTTACCACCTTTCCCCACCAGGCCTGACTGCCACTGACAGAAACTGTTGAGGGACTGGTCAGCATGGTGATTGATGGTCAAGCCCAGCTGGAAATGAAAGGAGAGAAATGAAGATACAGAGCAAGAGTGATTGGGTGAAGTAATAAATCACCAGTGCTCTGTGCAAAACAACAATCTTTTGCAAATTGTAGTTTCAATCCACTCACAGGGTCCTGTTCCAGTAGTAACAAGCTAACCACCACAATGTTGATGTCCGTCCCGATGGTGCCATCTTTGAAAAGACTGGAAACCTGCAAAAGAGTAGAAAACAGTAGTAATATAGTAATATTAGTAGTAATATCCCACGTGTCACATCTAATATTCATTTCTAATATTCATCACTGGCTACTCTTCGGTAGCATTTTCCTTGGAAATTTAGCAAAACTCTGTCCTCCCCAAACAATTTGACATTATATCCATTAGGAATATTCATTTAGACGTAACTTGTAGTTAATCAGATTTTGAAAAGTAGCGATTAGAATGACACACAGTTGCACAAGTAAAGAGGGTAAAGAGTTACAAAGCCAGCAAGCTGACTCAGTAATGTGTGTTACACAGTAATATATATCTTAAGTTAGCTGACATTAGAGACCATAAGCTACCAGTCATACCAGACCAAGTAAAGCAATAGCAGGAAAACCCCTGAGTGTACTGAATGGAGCAAGGGTGCATTTTAATACCTATGAATTACACTTTCCATTTGTATGATAATGACTGTGCTATTTCTTCTTTTAAAAGTTACAGTCTCACTTCAAGGATCCCTTCAATATAAATGACTTTCCAATTTTTGTATTACGTTTCTAGCTGATGAAGAAGACTTCAGACTGTCTGGCTCGAAAAATAGCAGTAAACATGCTAGCAGATTGGCTCGTCTACCCCCCTCTGCCTTGCAGGTCAGCCTTACAGGTCGTCTGTTGAGAGTCTCCCATGTTAGATAAGTTAACAAGAACCGGGAGCAATAAATCAATACAAGAGATTTTCCATGTGTATTCGAGCCATATGTCACATGCCACCTCCTCCTTTCCTTCTCCTCCCTTCTTCCACCCTCACCATATTCATGACGGTGAGGACGTAGGTGGTGACGTTGTCCCTGCCGTGTTTCTCCAACATCTTCCTGTCTGCCACCACCAGGGTCTCCACATTCAGGCCCCCCACCCTGTTGGAGTTAATGGGTGATCTCTTTGCCCTTCCTGGCCCTTCTGCCTCAGGTATTGCAAACTCATCAGGCATGATGAAGCGGTCCTCAGCGGGAGACTTGGGAGCGTCTAGGAGGGCAAAAAGGGAAGGACGGAAGGGAGGAGAGACAGGGAGAGTATGAGGGAGAGAGACAAAGACAGAGAGAGAGCAGTGAGGGTCAAATGAATGAACTGTCTTTTTCCTGGCTCGTGCCGGGTGATAAGAGTGCAGGCTCTGGTGTTGAAAGGACAGGAAATTCACTCCCCACGCTGCTTCCTACCTCTCACCAGTAGAAGGAAAGATAAAAGTGTAAACTAGCCTGTGGGTTGAGTAGCCTCAGGCTGATGTAGCCCTATTACAACGGACGCAATGCACTCAAAAACATTTAACACAGACATTAATCTTCATAATGAATGTGTACATATCTGGAGACTGCAATCTAGTTTTACGCAGAAAACTGGGTTAGGCTAACATTCAGTGTCTTGTATTGGTCTAACTGCTGGACAACTGCCTGGCACAATAGATCTGAACAGAATCGTCCTTTTTCACAGGTGGAGGGTCAAATAATGTTTAATTAAAGAGTAATAATACTGAGACAAAAAATCACTGACTGACAAAACATACTGGCTTTGGTTTCAATGTATACCTGTAGGATCCTACATTGTAATCTATATATCACATAGCAACATGGAAACTGCACATATTATAATATTGTGTTAGAATGCATGGTGATAGTAAAATATGTAATTGCACATATCTACCAGGGCGAATTCATATAGTCCTGTAGTCACAAACTCACAATTCTTCAGTACTTTTATTGAAATCTTTGAAAGTGAAAGATTTCAATATAATTTTTGATTCATTTTTTTCTGTGACTGGAAATTCACACCATGAATTAAGATTATATTTTTGCATGGTGTGCTCTTCAGTGGAAGTTCTGTATGCTGCCAAAATAAATCATATTGTGTTGTTTTGGAGTACATGATTAAATAGCTAATGTACTGTCCAAATTGTACCATGATGCTCTGGCAACATTGTTTATAAACTTCCATGGCAATGAAGTCCTTTTGAATTTGAATTTCAATTTGAGCATAAAGGCTAGAAATTCTGGTCTGCCTGATTTCTATCACACACTGCAGTCCTGTCACATATGACTTGCTGGTATGTACAACTCGTATGAAAAGTGCGCTCAATAAACTGACGACTCAATATACTGTCACTTCACTTCCTCAGCATAAATACAAATTATCAGATAGTAAAGGAATATAAGGTTCCCTTACATACATTGCTTGCGGCGTCCGCAGAAGTGTTGCCTCTGCAGCTTTCCATGCTGGTAGTCATGGTGATGATGCTGCTGCTGATGATGGTGAAGGTACGGGTTGTCAGGACTGGAGGAACTGGTGCTAGATGGGCTGCTAGATCTTCTGTGGACAATGTGTTCCGCTGAGCGTTTGTAGACTACATGCGGGTGATGACCCTCAGGGGCGCTGTAATTATGTTGTTTTGCCAGATGTTGGGGTAGCGGGGCAATCAAATACTCCTCCTGAGACACGCGGATCAAACCTGACTGGGAGACACACACACACACAAAAGGCATGGACAATGAGTAAAACAGATTACTCACAAAACCCCACAAAATGATTCCAGATACATTTTACAACAGTAGTTGGTGTCATTGCTAGTATTAAATATTTGACAATTACAGACTACTGAGCATGGCATTTTTAAAAAATAATGTATAGACATATATTCAAACGTATTTAGAGCCTGAAAAATGGGGATATGTCCCAAAGATTTGGTGGTTGTGTTCAATCTGTGTGTCTTTTTGTATATTTGTGAGTTTCGGTACAAATGATCCTCCCTTGTATATTTAATCATCACAGGTCTTGGTCCCTCTGCACCCTGTCCTGGCATGGACATGTATGAAATCAGTTGTTTGACAGGTGAATGTACACAATCACGCGCACCAAACAATACAGGGATGAATTAGTCTTCTTGGATTCCTGCATCTTGGAGGAGCTGCATGACTGTCACCAAATGCAAACAGGCCTACTGCATGTAGTAATGTGCTTCAACGTACAGTATAATCATATCGTACATGGCACCAGTGGTTTAAGTATAAACTGTATATCATGTATGTTTCTTGGGTTACTGCTTTCAAAGAAAATGTGTAGTCTATACACAAACAGACAGCTGCCATAATAACATAACAGTAATGTACCTCACATACGGTACAAAAAACACTTCTACAATAGCATTTGATAGCACAAAGCTATCCAGTCTCCACTACCTGGCCTTGACCGAGCTACAGTGTAGCTCAAGCAGCTGTTGAGTGAAGCCAACAATCCTTCTTACTAGAGAGCTAACACACATTTCACAGATCAGCCACACCTACACTTACCACCTAACATTAGGCAGATGTGCACGGTACGAGAGCATACAGCTGTTGAGGGGAGGAGATGTCTTATTTAGTTGGAAGACAGAATGGCGTGAAATTGCAATTTTTGGGGAGAGCTGATCTTTGTTTTTAATTGATTTGAACAAAATCGAAATCATGTGTCCAACTAGAATGAGTTAAATCCAGTTTAGGGCTTTACTTCAAAACATAATTTACTCAAAGCAGGCAACAATGCAGTACTTGTTGTTGACATATTCATATCAATCACAACATCGGGTTCCTGGCCTTGTTTCTAATGTAATATCTATCCAGCGTAGAGCGCACTTTCTCAACATAAAGTTCACTGTGTAGCCTAATTGTTCATTTTCAATGTTTCATTCCATTTTGAAAAGTCAAACAGGGTTTATTTTTGGAATTGATTAATATAATTGAATAAGGAGTCAAACGGGGAAGAGCAATTTTTGATGGTAAATCTAAATTCTATTCCTTCTACTCTTACTAATCACACATTGTATTTACTACTTTGAAATAGTCAACTAATGTTTCATTCAGTGGACATATGGCTACATTCATCTTTTACATGTTTTACTAACCACATCAACGTCCGACTTCACTTCACTGCTGCCGAAAAAGGCAAAATTTGCGTTTCTGCCTTTGTTTGCATGTTTTGTCCACAGACAAAGTATAAAGCAATGTTCAGCTTACTATCATACTGTCATAGCAGCAGACTAGCTCAGTGTTTTGGGTCTCTGTTTTAGTCGAGTGGCCTTAGCTGCCCTCTGAACTGAGACACTGAGCTACTGAACCCTAAACATTCCGTCTGAGGGGGAATTCTACCTAATTCACTCCACGACCCACGACATGCACACAAAATAGCTGTGCAATCCACACACACACACACACACACACACACACACACACACACACATACATCCATAAGAGCACACACTCACTGACTTTATCAAAAACACACACATATACACCCATTGACCCAATGACCTATGAACTTTTTGTGTTATGTGTGTGTCATCTACTTCCCCAGCAACCTACTGAAGTGTGTGTGTGTTTGTGTGTCTGTGACAGGACCCTGCTCCTGTTGAGCTGACCCCATTCCCCCCAGACTAGCAGGTGGCAAAATAAACAGAGGCAGGACAAAAGGGAAGCCATGGCGAGGCTCTTGTTGTCAAAACAGTGCCTGGATACGTGGCAGGCTGCCATCATCATCCCCATCCATCCCTCTAACCATCCTTCCATCCACCCCTCCCTCCCTCCATCCGTCCATCCATCCATCCATCTCATCTAACCATCCAGCTGCCAGCACATCTTTCATCTGTCCATAAATCATCTTCTCCTTCCATCAATCTTCCATGGTGCAATGGGGAGTTTTACAGGAAGTTAACTGTCAAACTTCATTATTTTGACTACATGTAAGGTCCACATGGTCCAGTGGTTGGGTGTTTTGTTCTGCAGTGTCAATGGTTTGAACCTCAGCACATCAATATCTGCCAAAACATCCTTGAGCAAGATACTTCACAGCTACCTGCTCCTGCTGCATCGCACGGAAAGACTCAACCTGCAGGCACAGGGTGGAAAGAAAATTCCCCCCTGGGCCATGAATAAAATATATCAAATCAAAGAGTTGAATTAAGAGAGAGAGAGCAGGTCCTTGGCAAAAACTGACTGCAGCCTCCCAAAATAGATTGGAATTCAAAACAGAGCTCGAGGAGGTCAAAGGAGGTGTCTCCCATCAGCACACACTGCTGTCGCCTCTCATTTGCCCATCTTTTCATCTGTCTTTCTGTCTGGCATTTACAACAGACCTGACCTGTAAAAACATACACCTCATCAAATAATCCTCTTTTAAAGATGAAACGCTTTTAATTTTTTTTTTTTTTTTTTGTCAGCTCCTTTTGTCAAACATCTGTGTAATCATCCTGCAACACTAGCAGATAATTAATAATTACCAGGACTTATTAAGATAACATGAAAATAAAGCTTTTTAAACCTTTATACGAGATTATAGTGTATTTAGATTTTGCAATACATATCATCCAATTTACCATCATACAAAGGTGGTGTAATTAGTGACTAACATCCAACCTGCCTGGCAACCACTGCTACAGTAACACTATGCAAGGCCCAACTCTCTGAAAGTTACTTCATCAACTCCTGTCCATTACATCTCTCTCTCTCTCTCTCTCTCTCTCTCTTTTGCTGTGTCACCACATCTGCCAGCTCTCCACTTTCTTTTCCAGCAGTTAGCAGATGGAAGTGTCTGTGATGATAATGACAGGAAATTAATTCCATCTGCAGGGATGGTAATAATGGTGCTCTGTGTGTGTGTGTGTGTGTGTGTGTGTGTGTGTGTGTGTGTGTGTGTGTGTGTGTGTGGATTAAATTTTCTTTTGTCAGCATGGGCTGTATGTTTTAGTGAATACCAAAGACAGAACGACTAATAAAACATAACAGAGACCTTTCAGACCCTACAAAGTAAAACATCTTCTACTGCAGCTCTACGTTGAACTGCATCACTGGATCAACACCACATTTCAACCATTTAGGTGTGATGTAAAGGAGGGTTTATGGTTCTGCACCAACGGATAAAAGCGTAGCTAGGGATATTACACACACAGCCGCCATGGGTTGTTGATAGTGAAGACATCTCCACTGCAAACCTTCTGCTTGCCACAATCGTGGTTCTACATCACAGTGAATGAGCGTAATGACGGCAGTAGTCTCTTATTCATGATGTGACAAGGCGGATCTTCCGACCATCGCTCCTATCACAAAGTATGTGAAAGAATATGATGCAAACAGGACACGGCCTGATCACATACAATACATGTGTCTAGTGTTGCTGTGGTGCTATCGGCAGATGAAATCCGATGCTGAACTATGAGTCAAAACCTACGCCGTAGGTATTTACAGCGGGACTCCCTTTAACCCCTTCCATCAAGTGTAAATCTAGCCTAATTCCTGACATTCTCACACATCCTCCACCTCCTAGCCATCTGTCAACACTGTCATGCGACTGTTTCACATGTGTGTGTGTCATTTGGATCTTATGTTTCCCATTGCCATCGTCTTTTGTGGTCACGATTCATTTTCATTGATCGAATTAAATAAGAACAGGTCTCTGTTTGTCCTTAAAATATTTGTCTGAGGACGTCATAATCCTTTAATTATGCTGCATTTAACGGTAATTCATCACATAAAGGGTCATCAATTTTGCACATTGAGGCCAGTTAACTGATGATAGGCTACTCAGCCTGTGGAAACAGCTGTGCATTATGGGAAATGTAGGATCAAGCATTTGTAGATCTTGATGCGTACTGGAGACTAAAAGTCAGGATACCTCAGCCTCTGCTGCTTTGACCATTTTGACCGTTCTTTAATGTTAATTTTGTGAGTCCTCCAACTTTGTGGATGTGCATTACTAAATCATTGGAAGACCCTTTTAATGTATATCTGAGTCTAGGAGTCAGTACCTGAAAAATAGGCTAATAAATCAGTAGAAACAGGTACAGTAAAAGATGTCAGATTCACTGGCAATTTCACTGCTAAAATGTCAGCAATTAATTTGTTTGTCCAAAGATATATATTTTTTTCTACATATTAAGCATCTTGCAGATTATATATTTACAGCATTATTATTCCCTGTGTCAAACTCTGCTTAAAAATTGGCCGTGAACAGCCTCCTTTGGTGAAAACACAATGCTCGGGTGCTGACCTATACGTTCAATGATGTACGATGAACAAGATGGATGAGCTGTATAGAGTTTCACACAGTTTACAGACACCAGAGAAAGGCCAGCTGTAGCTTTGATACAGCAGACCTCTAGTTATCTCTGTACATTAACACTTGTAGCAGGACTTGGCTAGATTAAAGGGATGAACACTGTCCGCTAAACACCACTTTACTTTCCTCCCACGTTTACATGCGGACTCACACATTTCTCTCACACACACAGATTCACACAGTCAGATTACAGGTTGGACCAGGTCACCTCAAATCAGCAATGGCACTATTTTCTACATGAAAAAAACAAACTCTCTCAGTACTTTTCCCTTTCCTCGACTAAAGCCAATACAAGCCACTCCAACAAACAGCTCTATTTCTTTGGCAGCGTAACGGTTTATGTCAGGGGAGACGGCATCTTTAGCTTGTCTCTGTATAAACTGTAGGCTCTTTTAAGGTTTCCTACCATGATATTATAAGGCAAATGAGTAAGTGCTTACATGCTGTTAAAGACTAGTGCCGAGCGGCGAGAAGCCCCAAGCTGGTGATTACTGAGCTCTAAAGCACATCTGCACTCCAGCTCAGCAGAAAATCACGTGAACACAGTGTGCGGTGAGGGGGGAAATCATACAGGAGCAGAGAGGCCCCTCAGGCATCTAACTTATTCAATAGAATCACAATCTGAGTAATTACAGTTTGCTCAAGTGAATTATGTGTCTTTAAAATGGGGAAAGAAATGGTTAGAGAGGAGATGGTAATTTTGGACCTTGGATCAGAAGAAGATGGCACAGTAGACGAGAGCCAAGCAGCAATGACAGGGCATAACATCGGTTGAATTTCTCCTCCTTCAGCTTCAAATGACTGTACTTCACAGCGCACAGTAGCATTCACAGAAGTACTACAGGATTGGTGAACTGCAGCTGGGCCGTTTGCAAGCACTCCAGTGATAGTATCTCTAGATAACCCTCTTCATGTACGACTGATTAAGATCACAATGTGTCAATAGCCCGGGGTCTTGCAGTCCTTGTTTGGCCTCACTAATTGTCTTTGAACAACCTACTGACACCCTCTGAACATGTCTGGGGAACACAGCAGAGGTTGTCACACACAAAGAGAGAAACTGATGGTGTTGGACGAGTCTTTTGTCATTTGCAGCCTTGGGCACGGTCTCACTCGTTATTCCATGTAGACACAGCAGGGAACAGGAGGACTACTCCCACACCAGCCCATACAAATGGAAATGTCCTCCTTCAAAGTGCTGTTAATTGCACTCTAACTGGGTTACAGTGCAGCCCTAACACTTTTACTGACTTAGAAATACACTGCTGCTGTGATGCAAATGATGTGAAAGTATAATTCAAATTAATTTAAAGGTTCTTGATTCTGCTGAAATGTACACAGATGTGTTGTAATTTGTGTGATAGTAACTTTTCCATTTTCCAGCAACAGCACCTGGGGCTGGAAAGGTGGAGGTTACAGAGATGGGAAGTGTGCTATCTCTACGTATCCGACTGTCACACCCTCACACCCAGAGGAGCTGAATCAACTGGAGGTTGTAAAGGAAGCAGAAAGATTCACTTGTTGGAAAAAGGAAAACACAGCTTCTGTTTCTACTGTAGGTCCTCATATCCCCTTAAATAAGCTACTGGACATGAACATCAGGCCCTGCATGTGCCACAGGAACTTCCTGCGAGTTAGCACGACCCATATTCAGACTGGCCACAATCATGCCAGAATTTCCCTTTAAGCTGGTTGTGTTCTTCTTCAAAAGTACTCTTCTGACCGTATGAAAGAGGTGAAACGCCTTTTTCTGAATGTTAGACGGAGGGGGTCTCGTCACCCAATTTTTCTGGAACCAAAAATCCGACAATAACGGCTGCTTCCTGAAACGATTGACCAGGTGTGCACAGGTGTGAAAACGGGCAGAGCTCCAAACGCTCCGTAAACTATTCTCTCCACATTCCTCATATTCCTACTTTGGCTACTATTCGTGGTTTCTGCTTACAGCACCATTCCCCTTAGTGTGCACACTGATGGAGGAAGTGTAATTTAAGAAAAGAGATGTGATGAGTGTTACCAAAAATCTGGATCAAGTTCTGAACAACAGATGCAACAGACTGACAGATGATCTCTTGCTTCACATCCATTCCATGTTTTCAAATAAAATTCTCACATCAGGAAACATTTACTGTTCTGAAGCCTGTTTATTGACCTCTAATAATAATGACTGACATCTCACGTGCGGTACAGAGGTAAACACCCTGACCCTTTTTGACAATGTGGACAACACATGTTCTGAAAGACCATATATCCACCTTTACAGTGATCAACCTTTCACAGAAGCCACCACGGTTTTGTCATTTCAAGGACACCGACACAATAGCACAAACACAACTGGTCACATCACCAGCAATGATAATTAGAGATTCCAGAAGAGAAGCCAGCCCATGTAGTCAATTGTTGCAATAACAGCCTCCTGCTCAACACACCCAAGTTAAGAACTCATTATTGACTTGAGACACAAAAACCTCCAGTGACAACTGCTCCTCCAGTTCTACGTGGCCACTAGTGAAAGTATCCTCACCCAACAGTCTGAAAGGGTTTATTCAAAGAACAGGACAAGTTTGGACCCCTCTCACCATTTATCCCAGATTTTCCTCTACCAGGAACTGAAATGCAGACCACATGGATTCTTCTATCCTGTGATGGTTGGGGCTGAGAGGTTGCTGTACACCAGTTGAAGACTCACAACATTAAACAGAACTGTATTTCTTTGAACTGAACTTATATCCCAGCCAATAAAGACTAAATAAAAAGAAGAAAATACATTGGTATAAAAAAACTACATGAACATGGCAGAACCAGGTTTACTGTAAGTCTGGACTGTTTCACCACAGCACCGGTGGTGACAATAGTAGGTCATATTTGATGTATGGGCTCTGTTTGTAGAAGTTGCAGCATCCACTTGAAGACTTCAACACCAGCCATTAGTCTTGTGTGAGAAAGACCTTGCACAGACTAGAGAGGACGTACGAGCACACACACATACACACACACGCACGGAGACTTTCTGTTTTTTCTCTTCCTTTCACACACACAACATCCCACACCCATGCTGAGAGCCTGACCCCCCTCTCCTGCTGGCATCTAACAGTGGGCACTACATCACTGTCAGCGTCCAGACCACCAGGGAACGGCTCCGGGGCACTCTCCTCTTGTAGCGCCAAGCTCTGAGCTCCTCTGTGGCCCAGCCCAGTCGCTGAATTATGGCCAAGCCAGAGAGGCATATTGTTGTGGAGAGACGTTCCAATTTGTTGGCCTTTACAGAAAACAGACAGGTACAAATGGCCAAAGTGCTGGTTGGAAATCGGTCATTCAAGTGTCATTTTAACTCAGCAAAAGCCTAAGGGATTTGGAGCACACTGACAAACACACACGCATCATATGTTGTCTCCGTTCCCAGGCATGCGGATGAGTAATCATATATTGTCTCAGCTCCATGAGGAGTCTAATGGGATTACAGCATCTACACATGTTAAATATTCAAACAGAGCAAGTGAGTGTTTAAGTGTATGCCTTTTGGCCAAATAGTTTTATTTTCCAGATGTAGTTTACGGACACTTTTTCAGACATTTGAATGTCATTTCAAAATCCCATACAGCAGTTTGGAAAATAACTGACTTTTAAATCATCAATTATTCCTGAAATACATATTCAATTTTACAAAACAACCAAAGAACTGAAGCGGCTTCAATGCCAGCAACAGTTTTGCAAGAGAGGATGTCACATTTTCCCAACAAGTAATGGAGCTCAACATCTCATATATTCACATTGTGATGTGTTCTTCAACCACAAAGCCCCCCCGAGGCTACAGAACATCCAGCATCAATAACAAGGTCCGGGAAAAGAGCAGACGCCTTTTTTCACACCACAGGGAGCCCCATCCCTGGTAGGGACAGACAGAGGTCGGAGGTTGAGCTCCCCTCTTACAACAGTCACCGGTGGTTGCCACAACACGCAGCACCGTGTCAACGACGGCCATCAGACAGGTAAGATAAAGGGAAAAGATAAAGGGGGTTGAAGGAGAGAAAAAAGGAGGTGTGTGTTGACACTTTCTCCCGTGTTCTGTCTCTCACACATGGGTGTGCAAACACACATTTAAGCAATAAACTGGGATACCTGGGGATTGCTGGGTCATTAGGCCAACACTCCCAACACACATCCAAGGAGTCTCCCGAGCTCATCCGAAGCCAAACCAAAAAATGTCACCACATACAAGTGTGTTTAGTTTATAATGTTTACCAAGAGTTTGCATTATTAGAAGCTCACAAGGATTAAAGACATGTTGCTATAGAAATGTAAACAGACAGACAGCAACTGGAAAGAAAACTGAGACACTGACACAAAGCACACCAAAAGGTACTGGTGTGCTTTGTGTGCAAAGAATTTCACAATTCAACCAGCAAGTCTGTGGAACCTGCAGGATCTAAAGACAAAGTGCACTTTGTTTTCTCTTTGTTTCTCTGTCTTTTTGTCTGTAGAGGCCGGCCAAAAAGTTCAAACATACGATGTGATCAATCAATCAATGTAGCCTGCTGAGCCAAATCAGACTGTGTCAGACAGATCCTGATGCATCTCGTCTCATGATGAATTTAGCTTCTACATGATGGTCTAAACGGTCAGCTAACTCATTCTAAACGTGGCCTCTGCTGTGTGAATTCGCACCTCTGTTCATTTTCCCTGAAACTTAATATATTTCATAAAAGTGTGATCATTTCTTCTGGTGTTAGCAGAGGCGATGATTATTTCATGCCAGGGAAGTTAACCCGCAGTTTCAAACAAGAGCAGACAAAATATGCCAATCACTGTCACGTCTTACAGTCCACTTTTCATTGACACTTTATCTCGACTTTATCACTTATCTCCTTTTCGCTCTTACTCACAGCTGGATACCAGGCACTGAAAAGTCCTTAAATGACACTGTGCTTGGTGTGCCGAGCTAAAGATTTAGAAAATGCTGCAGGGAGAGGAAAACTGATCCCTAGAATTGCACCTATTGGTCACCTATTGGAACCGAAGTGCTCAGTTTCCATAGAGCCTAACCTGTTTCTGACCTGGCCAGCAGGGGCTTGGGAAAGGTCACTGTAAAGGTCATGGCCGGCTCGGCCGCAACCTGACACAGCCAGCCTGACGCGGGGTGTATCCAACCCTCAAATGTTTCAGTGATGAAGACATCCAAGTCATGAGTAATGACCTAAGGTGTTGTTTAAAGCAGTCATACCGCCCAACTTCAAAAATGTTGCAGCAAATGTAGTGCTGTGTGTGTATAGCCCACCCGGTCCTATACAGCATGACCATCATAAAATAATTGCAGTATATACAGTATCACTCCAACACTGACATCATCCGTGAGTGACAACAAAATAAAACCCCCGTATTTAGATGCTGACATCTGCAGGGGAAAGGTATTTCAGATAACGCTGTGAGAAGTGAGAGCGCTGGTGCTGGGCAGATTTCCTGCAAGACATTGCACCTTAAGCCACTCCCCATATCTCCCTATATGTTTAAAGAGTATAAAAGCTATGCAATATATCCTAACATAGTATATCCAGGGCTGAAATTCATAGCCGATTAATTGATCAGTCGATCGATAGAAAATTAATCCCTAACTATTTTTATAATCGATTAATTGTTTAAGTTAAGTTGTTTAAGTTAAGTTACGTTACGTACAAATCCCATCTCTCATCTGAGGATTTGCTTCTTATATTGTACATTGAACATTTTTGGGTCTAGGACAGACATACAGAAATTGCAATTTGAAGATGTCATCTTCATTATTTTTCTATTTTCTGACATTTTGTAGTCCAAACAATTGGACAATTAATCAATAAAACATTGACAGATTAATCAATAGGAAAAAAAATCAATATACTCTTTTTTCCCCACTATATTAACTATACTAATTTGTCCCTCTACTATACTCATTTATTCACAAGCTGCAAAAAAGCGTCAAATTTCTGATGACATTCTGAGGATATATAGCGGGACTACTTTTCTCACAGGCACCAGCACAGGCCTGGCAGTGCGGATCTCAGAGCTGCCCTCGTCACCCCAGAGAGAAGAATCCTACCCTGGGAAGAGGCTGAAAGGACAGAGGGGAGCAGTAAATCACCTCTCTTCTCTGCATTCACACGAGTGGCGAGCAGCTCTGAACTTGCACTACATGGTAAGAACCTGTGAGAGTCCAGGTTGACACCCCCCAACCACCCGCCCACCCCCCCACACACGAGCAGAGAGGATTGGGGTCAACCAGCAGAGCGACCTCAGATGAGAAACCCTCAAAAGAAGAAAGAGAGAAGACCCCCACCCCCATTCCACTCCCTCTTACAAATCAGAGAGCATTACATCTGAAAACGACATCTTTTCATCTCTCATGCAAAAGAGAGACACACAACTTCATTTCACTCGGAAACAAGAGCATGCTGCTTCATAAGGACACGGAGAGATTAATTAAAAACCAACAAATAACACCATGTTCAATTAAAGGGGATTTACAGTAGAAAATCCCTCTTTGCCAGTCATCCATCCATCCATTCATCCATCCATCCTGCCCTGCTCTTAATACCATCTCGCCCTGCTCTTCATTTAAACAGCTGAATCCCACTTCCATCTGCTTGGCCCGGGCCAGGGTGACTGTTTAAAAAAGACCTGGCCTTGGTTTGGCCCAGTAGCTGGTGCTGACACCTCTGCTGCTATTAAAAGGCAGGTCAAGTCCAAAAACCCTATTTCAGACACTTTCTTTTCGCTTTCCTCCTCTTTCCTCGGCTCCGTTGAAAGGAGGCAATGACATGAAGTACGAGCAAGCTCTTTTTCTTTCTGTCTCCCCCTCTCTTGCTCTCACCCCACTTCTTTCTTTCTCCAAAGCCCTTTGACATAAACAGAGTCCATCTCCCAAACTCTCTATAAAGAGACCACAGAGCCTCCCTGGGAGCTTCCACCCCAGACAATGAATTGACATTATTGTTGCACAACACTGTCTCTCTCTAGCGCTGCGCTCCCAGCCCAGCCCAGCTCCCTTTTCATTCATTATTTCACCCTCTTTGCTTTTCTCTCTCTTGTGTCTCCCTGGACTTCCCGGTCTTCTTTTCTGACTTCTTCCTCTTTCGCATTGTTTTTAATCCCACCTTAATCTCTTTCTCGAGCCCGTCGCCACGTCGAGCAGGCTTGAATGGCTCTTTCCTCATTTGTACTTAATCCAAATATTCTTGGTAGAGGCCTAGATGAAAAGCAGGGGTCAACTGCTTTCGTTGTTCTAAGCCTCACAGCACAGAGGCTGATGCGCTAAGAGAAAGAGACGGAGAGAGGAGGGAAAGGCCCAGAATTCCCTTCTGATGCACTTGTCATTTTGTCTCGCTTCATTCATTCACCTTTCATTTTTCTAACACTGTTGCTCATCTGCCAGAGAGATAAAAACACGAGTCCACTTCACATGCCAAGCGAACATCCAACCAACGACGGCCCTGGGGTTGCACTTGGGAGAGGAAGAAGAAGAAAAAAACGAGGCGAAAGCTTGGGAGTAAAAAATAGATCAAAGTGTTCGCCCCGGCCCATTCAAATGCAATCACGACCCAATCACATTGTGTTCTTGCAGCGCTTTTAAGAGAACGGGTCAGTGGTGTTTTATTGTGAGTGGGAGCTAGCCTAATGAAAGGGACAATGCGAAGATTAGCAGTGCCAGCCAGGCGGCTCAAACTTCACCCTGGCTTTAATTGCTGCAAACAAGAGGCGATGTAGAGGCAGGGCAAACAGGGGACAAAAGAGCAGGGTGAGCGCAGAAGGAGGAGGTAAGAGGACGTATGAAGGCTGGATGATAAATGGAGGTATGGCTTTTATGGAAGTGTAGTATGTCCATCTGGTCCGGGCTGGTGTGGGATGTGTCAAGGAATGTGTGTGTGCTGGTGGGCCAGAGGGTCCAAGCACCTCATAAACCACAAATGAAAGCAGAGGATCTTGTAATTACAGAGTCCCTGTGGTTTAAGGAAAAATATCTGTATCTTCACGCAAATCAGTTGAAGTCCACACCTAAAGCCGAAGCATAGCATCATTGATATCATCCACTCTGTAATTTGGGTTTGTTCAGAAATAAAGTCCTAAGAAGTTTGGGAAATATTCTTAATTGTTTTAATTTGGAGACAGAGAACATCAATATCAATCTCATTTCTGTGCGTTAAGTACGGAGCTGCAACATGTTTAGCTTGGTTAGCATAAAGACAGGAGGCAGAAGGAAACAGCTAGCTGAGCTAACGTTAGCTCTGTTCAAATTGAAAAAACATGCCTACTGACACCTCTAAAGCTCACGAATGAACAGAAATGTAAAAATGAAGTTCACCCATCCGCTCAGTACTTCTATGCAGCATTTCCAGCTAGGATTAGTATGGTTAACGTTAGCTACTTACACCACGTAATCCCCATTTCTGTTTATGTAACGTTACGGGTTAAACTCACAGGATACAATATAATTAGTGAGTTTTAGAGGTGTTGATAGTCTTTTTTATCACTTTAGAAGGCTAGCTAATCCCCACTGCTTTAGCTCTTCTAGCTAAATTAGGCTAGCTCCATCTGTGACCTGAGCTACTTACATTAGCTTTAGATAGCGTTGCCTATCAGCAAACCTTAGAGGAACAGTCTGAACATTTTTTTACCTGTTATACAGCAGCAGGTTTCCAGCTATTTCTGTGACCCCACAGATGTCCTCTAATCACATGTTTGCTCAAGGCTAAACCAACGTTTAAATCCAACATCTCCACAGCCTGGGCAGTGGACTTAATGCACGTTCCAGCTAAGAAGCAGAAGAGCACAGCGGAGCAGCGCAGTCTGTGGAAATATTGGATTTAAACGTTTGTTTTGTCCCGGGCAAACATTTTATCAGGCACCCAGGCAGAAAGCAAATATCTGTGAGATCACAGGAATACCTCTGAGGGCGCAACCTGCTTCTGGATAACAGGTAAAAAATAATGTTTTGAGTGTGTTCCTGAGGTTTGCGTAGGGAGTACAGTGTGGCCGAATCAGAGTAACATACAGAGTGCTTAGGTTACTAATGTGGCTAAAGCTGGACGAAAACCCGTCCCGACTCCAGCTCCGTAGACCTGAAGATGATATTGATCTCCTCACTCGCTGAAAGAAAGCAATTAAGCTGTTGAGCGGTTCCTTCTAATATTCATTTACGCAGGGCACCAGTGGGTGTGGTGACAGGAAAACTGGAAGTAGCAGTGACCACGACTTAGCATACACAATAATAAACACACAAACAAAGGCACTGAAATGGAAAATGTGATGAAGACACTTTCCCACAAGGCACCACAACCAGTCCTCCACTTGACATGACAAATTATACACATGTGAAGTGGAGGACAAATACATACAAAAAGTCAATCTAGTCTTGCGAAGACTGTCCTCTCTGATGAGTACATTGGGTGTGTCTGTCGTGTGCTGGCCTTACAATAAACAGCTAAACTGAATTATGGCCTTTCTTCGTGTCAGCAGTGTAACGTTCCCTTTCATTCTCTTTTTTCCACTCCTCCCAGTGTTCAAAGAAGTTTCCTGACAAAGCATTAGAAACTGATGCTTACACTCATGGGCAATGATGTCATGTTACAGTTCACCCATAATATTACCAAGGTCTGAATCGCGCAGACAATGAAGCATCAAAACAATCGGGTCATTAGAGGAGAGAAGGCTTTTAGGGCATGGAGCACAAAATCTGTTCTTTCCAAAATGTCCTCTAAACTTTTCGGAAAATGAAAAACATTCCTATTAGGATGTTTGAGATACTTTTCTCAAACCGTGAAGAAGCCATGTAATCCGCTTAAGGAGATAACCATGTCCTCGATTTAAAGTAAAACATAAAATGAGTTTTTCACTTGACAAAAGCTTGCAATGCCTCAAGAAGCAAGAAGTTAGTGGCAGACACTTACCAGCCCAGAGCACGTCGATATGGCCGCAGAGGAGGCCGACAGGTTACGGATAATTCCCTGATACAGGCAGTTGTGAAACCCTATATCGCCCATCACCGTGGCGATGCCGTCCGAGCCGAGCGTCTGCACGGTGAACCCCGGGCCGACCACGGAGGATGGATGCAGGTCCAGGTGCATGTCCCGCCCGAAGGCCGAGAGCCGGTAGTGCAGAGAAGAGGAGAGGGACCTCCTGCTGCGATGGCTTCGCCTGGTCACATCGTGGGTCAGGTATCCGCCCTCAGAGTCCACCTCCACCGGGGTCACAAACACGTAGTCTGAGGAGAGGAGGGATGGACAGGAAGTCACATGAAAGTCCCGATATCAAATACTCCAATACTTCTGTTCCAGGGGTTATTTTGTGACTGATTTGTGCTCTTTGGCATACACTTTTTCTAACATCATGCTCCATCTCCTTCTGCGACAGCCAGTTATTTTCACCATTTCCCAGAATATATTTGGCCAAAAAGGAGTGCTAATATTTGCATTTAGCTCTTCCTTATGTGTCACTGGAGGGGGAGTGTCAATGACACCATACTAAAAGTAAGTAAGTTATTAAAACACATCTGGTGATTGCGTTCATTCTGGTTTTATTAGTTATGTTGGTACAGTTTTACCCCTTTGAAAGCTACATATTCTAACAAATAATGAAAAAAATCTGATATCAAACTACATCATAGATGCGATCAAAACAGCTCAGCATGGTTTCACATTTACCATGTTATACCAAGAAATGCACTCAGAAACACAAGATACATCCCTGTATCCAAACAGGTCACTTTCAGAGCCATCAGTAAGAAACAAAGCCTCTGTCTCTAAAATGACACGCTTGCGTTGGAGTGAAAGATTTAGTGCTCAGCTGTTGCTCATATGGATCACAGATGGCTTTTAACAGAGGCCATAACGCCAACAGTATACTTCCACGCATCAGATATGGGTCAATACTGCAGAACCAGAGGTTGTAAATATATGATGTTCTGATTTCATGCAGTTGTCATGGTGTTCCAGTCAAATACAATGCTAAAATGATTTATTTACCAACCATTTCAATACAGTAGAGCAGTGAGAGACTATAACAGTTCCATAAAGTTCATCATTGTGTCCTCTCTCTTTCAGCCCCATTCATTTGACAAATTATCTGATTTTCTGTGTGTCCGACACCTAAGCCCCTGCAGCAGTGTGACTCTGGGAGAATCAGGATGCTTTCTCTACAAACAGAGAGGAACTCCACCTCCCCTCTTTCCTCAGAAAATCAAAGCATGTCAATCATTTCAATTGGTTTCCTTGGTTTCTACAGGTCAAAGCAGCCAAGAGGGAATCCCTGAGTGTGCACTGCACTCATGTGCCCCCACAGCCACTGCAGCAGCAGTGTCAGCACATTATAAGACCTAAGCAGGGGTCCCCTAACATGTTTACCACATAATCTGCAGACATGTCACTCCAGTATTCCCAATTATTTCATTCAAGACCATCTTTGGGAACCACCGGTCCAATAACTGAGCCTATCACTGCCACATGTCTGGTTTTATTCACATTCTCTCTACTAACATGGGGAAAGTGCCAGCTGGAGGAAACATCCACAGATGTCAGAGGACGAGCACTCACCGTGATTTAATCCATGGCTGTCGCTGGAAGAATAGCTGGCCGAAGCGGTGTTGGAGGTGTGTGAGCAGTAAATGTGCAGCGTCTGCAA
>NTHP01000032.1:1468724-1521974 GCA_003416845.1 Oplegnathus fasciatus
AAAAAAAAAAGTCATAAATGCACAGGTAGCAACAGGTTGCAAGCACGAGAAGAAGTGGAAGCCAAAAGGTGATAAATGGAGCTCCTCTGTTGAAACATGAGTTGCACCTGAGTTTGACAATCACTTGTCTTACTTTTTCACCACAGCAGTGCAGTGTTGTTGACATAAATCAAGCTGAAAAGAGACAAATGTTTGTTTGTTTTGGTCCCAAACTAGACTCTAGACAGCATGTGTTGGATTTAAGAGTGTATACATGTTTAATGAAATGCCACGTGCCTTGATAATATTCCAGGATAAGAGGGTGGACAGGAGCTTGATTGAGGTGCAGCCGACCAGCGGGATGGGTAAAGTCCATATCAGAAGAAAAAGGCAATCCATGGTGATGACATGCAAGCTTACACCTCCCCGTTACCTCCTAAAAGAGCGCAAAAGTAGTAATAACCTGCGGTATCGCATAATGCAATGTGCACGCATTGTTAAGTGGTTCTGTTCCCCGCTTCGCTCGTTCAGGTGAAGTCGGCAGGTTGCAGCAGCCGGTGGTGCGCACAGACGCAGCGCGCACTCATGAGTGTGTGTGTGTGTGTGTGTATGTGTGTGTGTGTGTGTGTTTGTGGGTGTGTGTGTGTGTGTGAGGAGGAGCGGGAGGTAGCGGTGTCGGGGATCACCGGGAGGAGCGCTGACTGAGCACTCAGCCCGGCTCTGCGAGAGGCGGCCTGCAGGATGGAGCACAAGTCAGCGGCCAGCAGCCAATCAGGGCGCAGCATCATTTACCACGCGCAGATGAAAGAGAAGAAAAAGACGTTCTCCTCTTGGCAGCAGCGGAACTATTGCTGCCTTCAGGTGCCGCTCGTAAATTTCTACTTTGAAAGTTTCCTGAGCAGACCTGTGACTTACTGGTTTTAAAATTGCTTCTGTAAGAACCACTTATCTTTTTTTCTTTCAGTGGCAGTGGAAGTGGAGAGAAAGATACACTATTTAAGTTATTTTATTTACAAAAGTGTAATAACAAAGAGCTGAACAAGACACAGACAATATACTACACTATCAACTGTTTTAACCTTTCCGCTGCTGTTCCTGGTGACAATAAGCAGTGGTGGAAAGTAACTCAGTACTTAAGTACTATGAGTTGTAGTTACAATGAGTTGCAGTTACTGGTGACTTTAAGATTAAGATTTTACACTAAAGAAGCATGTACACTGTTAAAGAGTAAGAGCCACATTGTTTTCTTAGTACTTTCACTTAAGTAAAGGATCTTAATTCTTCCTCCGTCACAGCCGTAAAAGACTGTAAGTTTCATGTCAGAAAAATTTATATAGCTTTCCAATCTCCCTCACTTTTCAGGCAACAGAAAATATACAGATGTGCCAGATGGTGGTGCTATAACAAGGAAATGTAATGTTTTGGCCCAGAAGTTAAGAAGCAAACATACAGTGCTTACATCCCCTTCTTCAAAGTTGATCTGGTTATCAAATTCTGGACAAAAATATAATTAGCTTATGGCTTTTAGTACTGGTATTAGAGAGGGGATGCCACAGTGACTGGTTCTTTTTTTACTCATTCTATGCATCATATTGAAATGTATCCATAATAACATGTTTTAATGAAGTCACAAAGTTTTAGCAGACATAAAGTGCATTCCCAAACTTTCTACACTTATACAGACTTTGTGAACAAATTGTGGTTAGGGAGGAATCAATTTCAGTAGTAATTATGTCACAGTTTTTAAATGTATTATGCAGACATTTTAGTCTAAAGTGTAAACGTTCTTTTTTGAACATTTATTTTTTATTATATTATGGTTTCATGCTTATTATAAAGTAAATACAGACTGACCAAAAAAAATTGCATATATTATATATGTATATTCTCACAATACAGGTACAAATAATCTGCACTTGTGTCAACAGACATGGAGAATCTGCACTGGGCCACAAAAGTCTATAAGTGTAAAAAAACAGCATGCCAGTTCAGGTGCTCTTCAGGATAATCACTGGTCAGAACTGAAAGACAGAGGAATCCCAGGCACTTCAAAGCCATAAATAAGTACAAATACAAGTATGTTTCCACTTCAAAACAAGTCTTCATCAGGGTGTGTTACACCCACATATTTGGTCACAGTTTATGTGCAACTGCAACTTTTTGCTTTTATTGCCTTGACAATTCCAGTCTCCACAACATTTTACATACAGGATATTTAATTCCCTACGTCTTCTTTGTATTGCAAAATCCTTACTTGTTGTGGTCGGGCTGCACATAAACAACTGGCAGCTAAGATGCCCAAACAAGAAAGGATGCAGATTTCCTGAATGCTGCTTGAGGCTCAATACTTACCCAGTCTAGCACAACATGATCATTTGCAGGATTCCCTAAAGTATGTCAGACCAGATTAGGCACCGTTTCATCTGCAAATGTGGAACTGTCAGCGAAATGCTTTCTCTTAGGGTTACAAATAACACTATGCTTTGATCGCATTGTATCAACATACCAACAAAAACAATATAACAATGCACGTGAATAAAACATGTGCCTAAACAAGAGCAAATGAGGATATAAAACAAATGCAGACCATAGCTTAATAAAAACAAGGATTAAGGATGTTTTATGTAGGGCTCGGCGTAGATGTGGCCTGCATGTGTTTTCTCAAATATTTAGACTTGACTAACCATTAGAAAGAGTTCTCTGGTGGCAAAAATGACGTGACATGTAATGTTTTCTGTATGCATGGACTTTCCTGGGTCAGTCACCTTGAAATTCAAATATTTCTGACAGCATCTGAAGGCAGCATTATGCTTTACCCAATTAAACTAGTCAATTAAAGTAGCCAAAATGGAGGCACATTGTTTTAGTGTTTAAGAATCATATAATTAAATCTGCCATGCTGAAGTGACAGGTTGCACACACTTCACTGGCTCGTATTGTTAAAGCATGTGTGTAATCCCAATTGTTGTGGACCGGTGGTCCTGCAGTAGCCTTTTCCATTCTGGTGGCTGGCAAACACCTGGATAGGTTGCTGGAATGCCCCGACAGACACACAACTGAAGAGTACAGCCAGCTCACTACACAGATATTCACACTCCGCCGAGCATAATAAGGCTTCTCACAGCTCTTGCCAGCTTTTCTGGCAGAAATAAAACATCACCTTAATAACCCCACAATATTCTCATGGGGCTTATGAATGTCTGTACTAGTTTATCGTGTGTTCAGAGTATACTCACTAAATCATCCTTCATGGCATTTTCTATCATTTATGGTATTACTGTCCTCTAACATTATAACAGGTACAGTGACACTTTGCTTTGACAGTTTAATAGTATCTTGCTGAAATGTAATAGTATCGCAGGGTAAATCCTTTGCATTTATTAATCCTGATAAGGATTATTTCTAATGCAAGCTCCATTAAATTTAGATGAGATGATCCACCAGCACATGCCTCTTTGTCGTGTGAAACACAGACTTGGAGAGCATCCCACACTGTGCACTCTATCCAATGCACATGTATAGACACTGATGGGGATAGTAACAATGACACCCCACACAGCCCCGACTTTGCCAGCACACTGGAACAACAGCTCTTCCAGGACAGAGACTGACCACATCAGCCAATTCAAGAACTAGGAGGAGAAGAACTGGAAAAATCCCAGTGGACCGGTACCATTTGGGTACTGTAGGCTAACAATATTGAGTTTTGTTGCGGGCTGAGCTGACAGGCGAGTGTGCTAGCATTTGTAGGCTCTCCACATTCAAACTGATTAAACCCTCACTAGTTATGACGCAACCAAGTGTACCATAGGGGAGTAAATGAGTGGCCCTCCCAAAAGTAGCACAGTCCTACCTTGACCTGATCTGTCGAGAGATATCAGATATTCTGCCAGTAACAGTAATATACAGAAGGCGGAGAGCAAAATGTGAAAGGAAATTGTGAGGAAATGTGTTAAACAGGAGCAGGATGCTGCCGAGTGCAATAAAATAACACATACACTCTGTGCAGGTGGGTGGTGCAAGTGCAAACTAGGTTGTCAAAAGGCTTTCAATCCAAAGTCTTGTGTATATTTATTGGTTTGGAGCTGTGTCAGATTGGAGGTTTTATTACCGCCTCAGCAACCTTTTGCCAGTTGAGGTGGGCTGCTGAATTTTTTAACTCCCATGTTGAAAGTGGGACCTACTCCGCCCCTGAATGGACCTGCTAGGCATCTCATCATAGTAACAAGCAAACAGTTGCTGTAAGCATCTCAAAAAGAGCTTTGCATTCCTCATAGCATGCCAAAGCACGCAATAGACATAATCTGAGGAACATTTTTGGCAGCAGTGTTGGGCAAGATGCTTGAAAGATACATAAATTATCCATCACTTATTACTGACTGCTAATCCAACAGCAGAAGTAATTTGTTACGTCACCTGATGTTACTCAGGTGCTTTCCAACAACTCCAAAGTCACCAAACTCACACATTAAATCTTCTGTATGTATGCTGAAAACCACAGCGGGTGCAGCACATCCAGATGCAAAACTTTCGCACTGTGTTCCATGTTACAAGCAGTGTGGGAGCCACCGTGCATCACGGTGTGACCAGGGCAGGTCGAGCCCCAGCAACAAAAAGAAAGGGGATATGATGTAATCCTTGATCACAAGTAACTGTCTCATTGTGGTGTTGCTCTTTCAGTCATTGTAATACACATGGAGCCTGCTTTGGTTTTAGGGGCTACTTCTACAACCTGCGCCAGATGGGATTGCTGTGTTCTTCCATCCTGAAAAGCAAGTGACAGTTGAACATAGTGAGGCCGTAAAAATGACACTTTCTCTTTAGTCCACTGTTAAGCATGTACAGTAGTAATAAAGCAAGCTGGGAAAATGGAAATACAGCTTAAACTTGAGTGTGCTGTTGGCAGGGGCGAGTGAGCCCTTTGGCACCCATTAATGGATGAAGGCAGTGTGAGAAAGAACTTATTATCCTACAATATATAATCTTTTTTTTTTCAGCTTCACCCTCTCCTGATAGAAGATGTCACATTATGGAATAAAACTCTTCATGGGAATAGACACCCTTATGATGATATTATACCTCAATGGCTCATTACAGCGTCTACTTGTCATTAAGATGTAAGATGCAATTTTGGTGGCCCTGTACTTGGCCTGAGTGTTAGCGTAAGTGTCAGTGATTTGAGGTTGCTGGGAAATTTCCTGCACTGTACTTAGGAGGGTAATTGCACTGTCATCTGCACAGTGTGATGTAGAGTTAGTGAGGAAACACAACCACACCATTTCCGCGAGTGCTCAGTGAAGGTCCCTGAGTTGTTGTATAAGCTGCTCGTGTTTGACACTCCGGCCGACTACCTGATTACTCTGCTCTGGCCCACCTATTTGTTTCCATGTGCAGAGCCACGCCGGAACACACAACATTAAGACTGGAAAGTGGAAAGACTTCTGGGCTGAGAGGCATTTTCTAATGTGGCTGTTGTGGTTCCTGTCCTTTGTTTTTTGGTATTTTTTCTCCTCTGTCAATGTGCTTCTCCCAGCACGGATGCTTCTCTTTCTCTCCCTCTGAAAATGTAGTTTGTATTGTTGGTGGTGGCTACAGATGTTTTTAAATCTGAACAGTGTTACACCCCAGCACACCGCAGCTCGTTGCACTGTGCCACTGTGTCGACAGACGATGTGCTTATTTACGGCATGCTAAACCAACTGTCTGAAGCCCTTAGCGGTCTCTCCCCCTCTGTCTCCCTTTCTCATAATGTCTCTCCCCCAGATGGGTCGTTGAGTTACCAGGGCTTGTCAGGCCAGTCGGTTGTTTGTTTCCCAAAAGCAATACAACATATCTGGTTGCAGCTGGAAATATAAGCAGTTGGGTTTTCTGGCCAGGGATGGAAATAGATTGCAAGATTTAGAGACCACACTGAGATGAGATCTATCCCTCAAGCCTTCTGTTCTGACATGAGAGGATCCAGAGTAAAGAGACCCTTTGACAAGTTAATGGTATCGAACTAGTGGACTGCAAAAATATACCTACACAGACGTATTTGAACTCACAGGGTAACATACTTATTTGGTATTTGGTGGTATCATGATGGTGAACATCTGCAGGACCCGGTGCTATGTTACTGTAAACACAGAAGCTTAGTCTAATATATTACAGAATATTTTCAATTTTGATCCACTCTAAGTTGAATTATTTAAACCAAATTTAGCTGATGTTAGCATTCAGCTCAAAGCACCGCTGTGCCAAGGTGCAGCCTCAGAAAATCGACATCATTCGGTGCAAAAATGTATCCTAAAGTTCAGCTGAAATGATGCTTCGGCAGTCAGAGTTAGCCAAATCAAGTGGGGATCTTAGTCAAAGCAGTCACCATTAGCTTTACTGTCAGTGTATTGTCACTTGTTACACACAACTACTAAGACATATCCCTCTGCCTCGGCTCAGCAAGGAAACACTGTATGGGGAAACACAGAGGTCATTTCATACAAACGAGACGATAACGGAAGTGGGGCGACTATGCCTCAGGAGGTAGAGCGGGTCGTCCCAGGTTGGCGGTTTGATCCCTGGCTCCTCCTGTCCATGTGTCGAAGTGTCCTTGAGCAAGACACTGAAGTCCGAGTTGCGCCCGTTGGGCAGGCTAGCGCCTTGCATGGCAGCTCCACCGCCATTGGTGTGTGAGTATGTGAATGAGAGGCAACATTGTAAAACGTTTTGTCCGGTAAGGTAGAAAAGTGCTGTATAAATGCAGTCTGTTTACCATTTACCAAGATACCCTATACGTTTTTTTTTATTAGATGGTGTAGATTCATATTTGATAACCTTGGCGACAATGAAATCTATGACAAAACAGTCATCAGTGAACATCCAGTGAAATAATCTAAGGTTCTACACGCAGCTTTAAATATTAATATCCTCTTTCCTGGTGCCATGTTTGAACGTCAACATATTTGAAGTGATTTTTCCTTTAGCATTTTACTTCTATAGTTCTGTTCCCACTGGAGCTATCTCATCCATTTTTTTGTGAGAACACAATTTGCTTTGTGCCAAAAAGCAGCCCAGCACTGAATCCCAACCTGATGGCACACAATAAAAAATGCGGGCAAAAGTGAAGGCTCCCAGGGACTGCCAAGTTTCTAAATTCTCATGTCTAAAAAGAATTAATTAGCTAGTGGCAAAGTGCTAAATTGAGCACCTTTAATGTTTCAGTTTTGCTGGGGGCCCCTTGAAGCCATCTCAAGAGCTCCAGGTTGACCCCAGACCCCACTCTATGAGGACACAGGCTTGTCTGCACTGGTTCGAATACACTGGCATTACCACTTATACATTTCTCAGTATGTTGTGCCACAGGCACGGGAGACCCCTTTCCTTCAAAGTTGGGTGTAGCGCTGGCTGACAATGTGGATGCACTCTGTTTCTAATCAGACGTAGAGCCCTAGTAGACTTCACTGAAGCCTTAAGAGGAGCAAGCTGTTACCTCAGGAATATGTCAGCTTTTCCCCCTGATTTCTCCTCTTTTCACTTTGCTTTTGTTTGCTTGTTTTTGCCTGTCACTGCTTTTTCCAGCGTGGGCTCCAGAATGTAGAGCTCTTCCCTCCTGTCCTGTGCTCTCGTCCTGTATCTGGTCCTCATTTCAGACCTTATAATTTTCCTGCTGCTTGTATCTGTGGGACTTTTTCGGGGTGAATTTCTGTCTTTTCTTCCAGGATTATTTTTGGCTGTGTCAGCGGTTGCCACAGTGGCAGGCATCTGTTTGCCTGTCAGTCATATTTTGTCCTTTGCAGCCCTGTGTGATCTCCTGCATGCGGATAGAAATAGACTGAATGCGGGCCAACCACACACAGTATGTGTATGTGTAAGAATGTGAAAGCTTGGAATTACAACATGAAGATCCATCAAATAGGTCAAATTACTCAGATTTTGAAAATGTCCAGCCAAGCTCCTGATGAATGTGTTGCGCATGTCTCTGTGAGTGTGTGTTTCCAGTATTAGTCAGTGTCACTGATAGGCTCATCTTTTTCTGAGTAGGTCTGCAGTCAGGCCTTCTGGCCTCTCTCTCAACCCCCCACCAGCATCAAAGACATGAAATGCTATAGTTTAGCTCACAGATGGCCCGTCTGAAATTCTGAAACAGCATCTGTGATATCAGTCATCTGAGTTGGAGAGAACAGTACAGTTTAGATCATATGGCTCCATGGTGAATCTCTGACCTCAGTTTACAGGCTTATGAAAAGGATCTTGGACTTGTCTGCCATTTGTCAAGAAGAAGATGACAAAGGGCCTCATTCACCAACCGTTCTTAAGAAGAAATTTCTTCTTAAAACACACTTATGCAGTTTTCACGAAGATTCTGACATTCACTAATGTTTTCTCATGTGGGATTTGTTCTAAGGTAAGAACAGAATCTACGCACACTCAAGAGCACACTTACGCACATCTGAGTGCTGACATGTTTGTGCAAAATAATTGTTTTTTGCGTTTTCTTTAATTCTACAGTTGTATAATATTATAGGTTTAATTTAAATTACATTTATTTAAATTACAATCATATTTTTATCATTTATAATATTTTTTAAGAATTATTTTCATTATTTTACAAAGCATTATGGTCTTTTAAAATAAATGAACACTACACTAACACTATGTACTCTAGCTTTAGTGTGTGGTTCGATGAAGTCATCAGTTACTTTACTCTCTTCTCTCTACTTTAATGTTTCACACAAACGAAGCACCTCTGCATCGCCATGCTTGTTATTTAGACTAGTCACCAGCAGGCAGACGAGAAGGGGAACAGGTAGTGCCCCCTGGGTAATGCAGTATGTTTTTATCAAACGCCCAGAGAACCTGATATGGAGAGGGCAGAAAAGAGAACCAGCAGCTTGAGAGAAGTGTCGGTGCGCAAGAAAAAGTCATGGTACACCAAAGAGTGAAATCTAGTGGGGCTGGTACTGTTTTCCAGTGACTACTGGCCCACTTTGAGCACTGGATCCATGTGCTATTTTTTTGGCCTCAGATTTGAGATCAAACCTTTTTTTTTACTGCATCAGATGTGCGCCCTTTACCGGATACAGCTGAACGAGTAACAAGTTTTTTGTTGTTATTTTATATCCACTACTGACGCTAACAGCTCGTTTGCTGCTCACGTCGTGCAGCAGAACCTCCACTTCAGAACTACTGGCGTTTTTCTTATGTTTGGAGTCCGGTGCTCCACCATCTTTAGATTTTCATTTGGGCATTCTTGACTTCTTTCTCAACTTTTCTTTTCAATTTCTGTGTGTGATTTATTTTTCTGTGTCCGCACAGCCCTGCAGTCTCATGCCCTTTTGTGGGGATTTACCTATGCTAATTAGGAACAACTGGCACGCACTCTCAATTTACAAGGACAATGGGATTCATCATTATAAGAACACAACTGCGAACAATTCTGTGGTTTAAGAACACATCGTGAATCCAACGTAGACTTTTCTTAGGACCTTTGTCAAGAACAAATTTAAGAAAAAACTTAGGAAGATATTGGTAAATGAGGCCCATTGATCCTACAGTATATCTTTTAAAAAAAAAGCTGTGCTAATTGACTGTTTGCTAAACCTCCCCCCAAACAGAGATTGTCCAGTCATAGCTTAGCAACAGTGAGTCAAGCTTTAGATTTCTCCACATGCCAAAGCAGCGAACATGGGACTGTAGAAAGAGCAATGCTCTGTATTTAAAGAGTTTGGAGGGTGGTGTCTTTTTTTCTAACCTTTCCAAAACCAAAGACGCAAGGGCAAAAATGTAAGAAATGAATTAAACAGTGTGTTTATCTGCTCTATCATCGTTTGACAGCTGTAGTAACTAGTTACTTTACAAAGATGTTACATTAGTATATAAAATACTTAGCACCTTGACCAAATACAACAGTAAAATGCTACTTCAACATTAATGCATCAGTAATGATAATCTAATAATAATCCAATAATATGTGGCTCAGGAGGTCATCCACTGATCACAGGGTTGGCGGTTTTTGATCCCCAGCTTCTCCTCTCCACAAGTGTCTCTGGGCAAGACACTGAACCTCAAATTGCTCCCAGTGATCAGGCCGGTACCTTGCATGCTAGCTCGGTGCCATTGGTGTGTGAGCATATCTGTGAATGGGTGAATGAAAGGCACTTTGGATAAAAGCACTAGCACTATATAAATGCAGCCTTTTAGCATTTAAAATAATACAACATTCAGTCTTTTTTTCCATATTATACTAATAATACTAGGGCTAACTATCTCTACACTGCAATGCTGTTTCTTTATTTCCATGTCTTGGATCATCACCTGGTGAGGATGCAGATTTTTTGTGTGGGACATGCAGCTTTGGCCTCAGTCTTTCAGCATGATATCATGTACAGTATGTAGCCATCAAGTACATGTTTCAATCTGTTAAGTTAACCAGATTTGTTTTATATCAGTACATTCATTCATCCATTTACGCCCTGGTTTGTCGTTAAATGTGTCAGGTTTCACATAATGCGACCATAATGACATAAAACACTGCATTTCTTGAAACCCTGTATTTGAGAGTTTGACATCTAAAGGATATTTACCAAAAGGAAATGACAGCTATAATCATCTCACACCTTGCCACTGGGAAGAAAAATTAGATGAATGCTTATCCTTATGCTCTGTGTACGTGTGTGTTTGTGTATGTGTGAGGTGGGATTCCCCTACTTTCACTTTGAAGTCAAGGGGATCATTACATGAAAAGGGAGATGTCATCAGTTGTCAGCCAGGTGCCAGGAGTCGGGGGAGAGCCAGAGAGACCATTTCCTATCCCATCAGCACCTGGGATTTCTGTCTTTGATGACATCACATGGGCCAGTGCCAATGGAGGTGCTAACTGCCCGGTGTGTGTGTGTTTGATGTGTCTCAGTGTTTGTTGCCAGGCAGAATAAAAGCCTGCTGCTCCTGTGGCACCAGGTCGGACTATTTTCAGATTAACTTCTGTGCTTTAAATTCATTGTGAAATGTTTGTGGAGTATCTGTCATACACACTCCGATTCAGACACGCATTTGCAAACACACAGATCCACATACATGCAAACACTTTTCCTTGCCCAATACTTCGAATCGGAAAGGCGCAGTCTTAATTCAAGATTTAAACGATATATGTATGTGGGAGATCTTTCCTGGGAAAATGAGCTTGCACACAGGAAGAGATGCATTTTATGTTTGTAGTTTGTTTGGAAGAAACATTAGAAGTGTAAAAACGCTCCTTACTACTGAAGATAATGATTTTAAAAAAGCCCATGAGAGATTAAAACCAACAAAAATATGTATGCCTATTTCAAAGTTTAGTTTTCTTTAATGGCTCTGCTGCTCCAGTATTGATCCAGCCAGTTTCTATTACCCTGCTAATGAGGAGTTTTGGTGGAGCACGTATTTCTGACAGTCCCATCTGACTGTGTCCTTTTATTTGTCTCGTAAAGCACTTTGTAACAATGTTTTGACAAGTGCTCAATAAATAAAGGTTAATGTAATAAAAGTAAGAAGAGTAAATCAATGGCGAGGTGTGTGATGTAGAAAATTACTGTTAACTCCATTCAAAGTCAGGGAGGTCCATTTGTTATTTTGAGAATAACAGTTTTGTAAAGAAATCCTAATTGAATGAGGGGAATTTATTTTTGTTTAAAGGCAACATATGTCTGAATTTATCCACTTCACATATTAACGAAATGATTTAAGATGAAAAGGGCACAGCGTCAGAACTGAGTTTCGTTATGCATGTCAAATTTGATCCAGTGGGCAGAAAAGGAAGTGCAAGTGCTCATGTTGAAGTGATGGACACAGTTCTTCTCTGCTGGGTGCGTTTGATTCCTTGCACATTGCACCCTGGAAGGAAAAGATTTGCACTTCATTGAAAATTTCAGCAGCATGCTGGCACACATAATTTCAGAAGAGGTCCAAGGACTCTTTTCCATATTTCCCAGTTTTTCCTTACTTCGGATCTTAGACATTTTGAATTTTCTTTCTTAGACTAACTTTCTACTTTTTTCTATTTCTGCACTTTCTTACATCATTTAATTTATACAGCATGCATTGCTCGAAGTTCACCCTCCTCCATCGATGGATTAGATGTACAGTTGGAACTTGTCCAGTAGCCAAACATAGGAAGTTTCCAACTGTCGTGACGAGGCTGGGCAGAAAGATGACTGGGCGATGTTTTAATACGCTGTTTAATTCCCATTAGATACGGTCTGGTGCTGCCCTGGGGTTTCACTGTATGTGGCAGGCTTCCCACACACACACACACACACACACACAAAACACACACACACATACTGCACTGTCCATTGCCTCCTTTTACAGAGCTGATGCTATGTTATTGCGAAAAATCTCCCCGATCTGTATCAAAGGGGTTCCTTCTTGTAGAGTTGTTGTGATGAGGCAGTAGCCCAGTAAATCAGCCCACAGCAAACAAACCACAACAAAGACGAGAGACTTCTTTCACTCACAGTGGAAGAAAGCCCTCTACCCTAAATGTGCTGAAGTTTTGAGTGTGTTAATGTGTGTTGACGGACACTATTGTCCTACAATGCAATGCACAACAAATTTGACTCACGGCTGAAAAAGATTAAAATACATTTTGACAGTGCTGAGAATGCCGGGAACATACTGCAAAATGAAAAATAAAACATTAAATCATAGAGAAAACATTTTCTTTTTGTTCAGTTAAATCACCAGTATTTTTTCTTTTTTCACGATTTGTCTTGTATGATTTCCTGTAAACAGCAAGCACATGCATTTCTTTTATAAAAGATATTAATTTACTATGAAAATGAGTAGACAATACATATTGCATAGTATTAAAATGTATGGACGCACTCAGGGGTGTAGCACAAAATTCTGGACCCTGTACATAGGCATTCTCTATGGACCCCTTCCCGCATCCACAGCTATTCATTCTAGTGTCTTTGTAGGCCCTCCTCACATGAGGGCCCTGTGTACTCAGTCTCCTTTGTCCCCCCAGCTCTGCGCCCCTGGACACACTGTTAGAATAAACAATAACAACACACACACAAGAACCCACATGCACACACAGCACGATTCACGTCCTGCCATTGATTTCGCACCATGCTGCTGATTGACAGTTGGTGTCTGTAACCAACAAATGTAGCAATGCGCCAACAACAACTGTGAACAACAATTCTTTGTAACTTTCTGAAACCGACAATCCAACAAGCTCTTTTTTTTGTCACTTTTTATGTGTACAACTAAACACAACAACGCGAAAGTCTTCGAGAAGAGACTGTCCGAAAGGCTTCACCCATATCTCTTTATTTGTAAGGATCATGCGAGACAACGAAGGCACGTAAAAGACACAGAGCTCTTGAAGTGAGGTGTTTGTTCGGAACAGGTATAAACACTTTTTCCTTGAGACATGGCCGGACAATATAGTGTAAGAACTGAGCATGCTGAGCCCCTAAAGGTTCCCTGTCAGTGATGTCAGCAACTTTTAAAACTTGACTTCAACGGGCAGCTCAAGGTTTCCTGCTAAAACCTTTCAGGCCCATCCACCCAGGATTAAAACACAACTCTTGTTTTAGAAATACTTTCTTACACACCATGTTTTCAGTCTGTTCTCCAGTTACACCCTGCTGCCATTAATACAGTGTACAGTACACAAAGTATATATCAAATTTAAAAGGTTTGTGAGTTTCTGCTGAGCCACAAAACCACTGACTGACTCACTGTTTTCCTTTGGAGAGAAAAGCATCCCACAAATCGTCTTTATAAAATAATTTGTTGTGCGCCGTATTTGATTTTTAAAGTTTGGCTGTATTTGATTCACAGTACCCACACGGACACAGTTAGCGGCAGTTAACTCTGCAGCTGACTAGTTTTAGATGACGTAAAGAGAAAATTGCAAAATACTTCCTATCTGTAAACATTTCATTCTAAAAAAATGTGTCCCTCGCAATAAATCCAAGTGCTGCTTTTCAGATACCAACAGCATTTTTAGTTTTGCCTGCATTAGATCACACAGATATCTACACAAAAAGGAATTTGGCAGAGGTAGAAACTCTGTCAAGAGATGACTCAACAGTGTATTTGGCCAAGTGTTGTGTCAGTGATGAGAAGGATGACGGTGAGGCTGAAAGGTATAAACTATGCTAATGAAAGAAAATCCAAGCAGCTGTCAACCCCTCCCCTCATCCGCTCGCCAATGAAAATAGGAAGCCCTTAATAAACCCTCATTGGACCAAAATATTTACAAGGCTGACTACAGGGGTAATCTTTTGATATCTTAATGCTCCTCAAGAAGAGGGCAAGCCTGAGCTGGAGGTAAGAGCAGGCAGATTTGGTTGAAGAACCAGCAGCTGCAGTGAAGCACCAATTAGTTTGTCCTAGAAAGAAAAGGTTGACATGGGACAGTCGAGCCACTGTTTATCCATCAGACTTTAAAGGTTTATGACCTGTGTGTGCGTGTTTGCGTCCATGAACGTGCACATGTAGAGAAAGAAAATCTTACCAGCATGTGTGTGTGTGTGTGTGTGTGTGTGTGTGTGTGTGTGAAAGACAGAAAGCATTTATCTACATGAGCACATATCATGTAAGCAGAGCGGCATTACCTCATTCCATTGCCCTCAGGAACTGCAGGTAAAGAATAACAGAGGGCGTTTGTTTTGTGTCACAAGGCGCCCCGGCGGCCTCATATACCTGCTTAATGGCTTTACACAGACAAAGAGTTCCAGGCGTCAGGTGACAGGTGATAAAAAGAGCTAATGTTTGGGAAAACTTCCCAGTCAGCACTTTTCCATTCATATCTAGGTCTTTTCAGGACCTCTGGAGCAGACTGATTTCCTTTTTTATCTGTCTCCTGCTAATGGGTGAGGCACCGGGGACAGCTGACAGTAGAAGCCTTCAGGTTACAGCGCAACACGGTACCTGCCTGAGCATCACTTACGACAGCACGGCTTGTGGGAATTAACATTGAGCATGCAGACGCTGACATCCAGCAAAGAGGAAATGAAATAAAACGTCTTGCCTTGAGTCAGGAAAGCATGTTATTAGTCTTTCAATATGGAAAGTTTTCGCCCCAACACTTGTCACTCATCTTGATGTGGTGTCTTTTGAACAGCGTGGGTTCATCTAGCATTGATATTCTCTCCAAAAAATATTTGGAACATAGTGAGCATAAGTGAAGAGATACATGGGAGGTTTGCAAAGTTTCTATGGACTTCCTGCAGATTTTAAGCTGACCACAGCTGGCATGAGACCCCAGATATTTTTCTCACAGTTTGAGGAAAGCAGGGAAACAACAGTAAATAGTGGACTAACACTGGACAGGTGTTTAGACAGCTCCAAAGGAACTGCATGTTGCTCTGTTTCTCCTTGTGTGGGAAACGGTTTATCACAACAATTCCTTCAAATTAAATGGCAAAATAAATTGTTTGTAATTGCCCTCCAGAACAACATGTAAGCGTTGGCACCCCTGTCGACAGGGTGAGATCATTTGTTAGTGTCTTCCAAAGCTGATACAAATCACTGTTATAAAAATAAAAGCTTTGCCAGCAATGGTTGAGGTTTGGTTAGGTTGATGGGTGAAGGTGGGAAAGATCATGGGTTGGTATAAATAACCGCTTGATTAAGGTTAGGGGACCTCTGTCATCATGGTTAAAAACTACTTGATTATGGTTGGGGAGTGATCGTAGCCATCGTTAAAAGACACTAACGTTGACTGGACAGGAGTCATAATTCATATGGCTGCTTGAGGGATTTGTCATTTGAACGTAAAGGTATGTTGTTTTGGGGCATTTGCTGAAACAACTGAGGCTGTGGTTTTTAATCATGATAGTGGCATGGCTCTAGGGACTGAAATATCTCAACAAGTACAACTAGACGGATGTCCACGAAATTTTGTAGACATTCATGGTCCCCAGAAGATGAATCCTACTGACTTTAGTTTTCCCCTGACTTTTCCTCTAGCACCATCAGTAGGTCAAAGTTTTCTTGTCTTATTTATTCTTTTTAGCCATGCTAGCGTCATTTGTTTTGTCCACCACTTTGGTCCAGACTGAAATATCTCAACATCTACTAGATGGATTGACACAAAATTGTGTACAGACATTCATGGTCCAGACAATGTAGCCCCAGACTTTTGAATGGACTGTCATTAAATTTGGTCCAGCTATTCGTGTCCCCCTCAGGATGAACTGTAATCACTGTGATGATAATCTGACTTTTCATCTAGCGCCACCATCAGGTCAAAGTTTCAATTTTCCCAGCACTTTGGTTTGAGACCATACACCTGCAAAACAAATGACATTCTCATCAGTGTCAGATGTACTGTGTATTAAGTGCTAATTAGCAAATGTTAGCATGCTGACACAGTAAACTAAGAAGGTGAACATGGTAAATATTATACCTGCTAAACATCAGCATATTAGCATCGTCATTGTGAGCATGCTGATGTTAGCATTTAGCTCAAAGCACCACTGGCATAGTGCAGAGCCTCTAGCATGGCTGTAGACTTTAAGTCTTGTTTTTGGGAGGACAGTCTCTCAAGTTAGGCAACTGTATATCAAGTCTTCTAACGGTTTGTTTTGAAGTCTTTCTGCTTCCTCTGCGGTAGAAAGGCAACAACTCACAGGGTAAGACACATTATATGAGAAAGGCCCCTAATATTTATTATTTTAAACTGAAATGTGAGATATGGCTGTTTAAACTAGCATGCAATAAGTCAATGGTGAGATCAGTGAAAGGAAGGAGTGGAAGATAAGCGAGACTGGAGGAAGACATAAGTGGTGAATGGTCAGTGCAGTCATCATTTACAAGTCAGCAAGATGTGTGAAGAGCCTTTTATACATCTCTCCTTGTGTACTCTAGAAAGCTTTACAAACAGAAGGTGTTTTATAACTGAATAGCAGAAACCCCAGAAACCTTTGCTGGGAATATAAAATCTGAATCTGTACTTTGCAAGGATCTTTGGACTTGTGCCTTAAAGTACAAAAGAGAAGAAACAAAGCAGATGTGTCCAGAGACAGATTAATGTGTGAGACCGCTGCCCATAGGACCACATGTTGTACACCAGATCCGTCCTCTTCTAAAGCCTGGGCCACACTACAAGATGTTTCATCTTAGACTAGGGACGTGATGATATTTATTCTAGTAATCTGTGCTTACCTGTGATTTCAATTACTCTATTGGCTGTATGTGGTAGATTTGTAGCTGCTGTCAACTGTCTCACATTTGTTGTGTCTTCCTGCCTAAAACAGCTTTAGCCCACATCTATGACCTTGAGCTGTCTTAAGGAAATTTATGCTACCGCAGAATTCAATTTCTTAAACTGATTCCAGTCAGTTTAATGTTTTCAGATGTTCCCTAGCCTGATGATTGTCATTCAGCCAGACTGTGACTGGATACAATAAAAATAGATTCTACCAGCTACTTAAAGGTGCCATGTGAAAATGTCGACCACTGGGGGTGCTGTAGAGCAATATTTCAATGGACAGATTCCTGTATTCATTGCTTCCGAGCCTCACGTGTGCATGCATGTAAGACTTATGGTATCTTTTGTAGCATTTATAGCGTTTTTCAGGGATTATTACAGTGTCAAAGAAATTACAGAATTGTTAGTTGGATTATTATTGTTTGGTATCGAGGTGTTTAGTTGACTGCGTCTTGCACAGGAGTTTAGAGCAACAGAGCAGCTCACAGATGTGGCAGAAGAAGAAAGCAAGACCAAAAATTTATAAATACTGGTGAGGCTCTTCCTCAGTGGACAAGGCTAAAGAGAGATTTTGCACACCAGCGTAGAGGTGGCATTGTCTTTACTGAACTAGCTAGTTAAATTCACTTTCTTGTATTTACATATTTTTATAGTATATTGCAGTTAATTACAATGTATCCTACATTTTTAAATAAAAGAAGGGTCTCAAGTGAGACCACAGAAGAAGACCAAAAACCAATGCAGACTGTAAAAAAAGTTTTTTAAAAATCCCCCAAAAAGGTTTTGCAAATGTGATATGACTTATATGGGGAATTTATCTATTTTTGTGAGACATTCAAGACACATACAATGTATTTTGTGTTAGTTTTGTGAGAAACATAGACTGTAAACAGAATTGTGTTTGTTTACAGCCCCCAAAGTGTGGTCAGATCCAACAAGAAACACATAAATCAAATGGGCATGACATGGATGGCCGTGACAAGTATTGCATTTTGATTAGGGAAATATAAACTGAAATGTGAATCATGCACATGCAGTTTAATGTCTGGTGTAATTCAGGTGCAACCACATAAAACCTCTCTCCCCCTTCCTTTCTATTCTCACTTAAAAACAGTGATTGGAGTGGACAGCCCAGTCCTGTAGGAATAAATGATTCAATCTGAAGACAAAGGCTGGATCAGTAACTCTTTTTCTTTGGCTCTTATTTCACCTCATATTGTTCAGGCATGGTGAAGCATCAAACCTCCCCACAGTGTCTACTCAAAGATGCTCATTGACTGTTCAGTGCACCAGTCAATAAAAGCTTAAGTTTTAGTTAAAGCTATGTGTCACAACCGGTTGGAAAATAATGACAACATATGCCAAACACACAAACTGCGCTGAGTCACATGCTGCATACAGTAGGGCACTAGAAAAATGCTGTCATTTAGCATGTAAGCTAATATGACCCACCTTTAAAGCAGTGTTTCCAACATTGATTTACAGTATATTACAACTTTTTAATTTTTCATTTCATTAATTCTAATTATTTAGTGTCATTTTGTCCACCACTGTACATGCAGACAGCTAAATAGATATGCAAGTAGCATACTGAGCCTGAAAGAAAGACAGAGGATGAAGGTGCAGCAACAGAGAAAGTCTGCCTCAGTGAGTCACTTCAGAGCTGATGGGATAATGAGGTCCGGCCAGGAGAGCCAGACTTGCGGTTCTGTGTTTTCCACCGTGCTACAAACACAACGTGACAACTGGCAGCACTCATCTCTCTCCATCTGGGATGTGCCGCCTGCCAATGTCCCTCCTGTCTGCCTTCCCCCTCCACATCCACCTCCACCCCAAACCCATCTCAGTCAACACATGGCCCACTGTCTGTTGGCTCGCCATCAGTGCAGGACCATTGGCTTGGCCCTGCGTACTGGGATTTCCCATAGTTAGCCCTGGTGTCCCCCTTACCCCCATACCCCCTTACTCTACCCGCCTCCTGCAGGCCAAGTCAGGCCCACTCGGTTCCTGGGGGGACGTGACAGAGCGCAGGTCCGTAGCTGTGCTGTCATGGCACGGTAAAATGGGCTAATTGCTGCTTGCCATGGCTTTTTTTTACACCATAGACACTGATTGATATGATTGCTTGGCTCAAAAAAGACCTGACTTGAACTCTGGGCTTTTATAAGCATTGATGAAATGTTTCATGATCCATTATTTAATGGGGCTATAGACCCTGATGATAGCTCCTTGCACATAGTTTTCTAATCAGATTTTTTTATTTGCACAAACAAAGGCAACTGTCATTGGTTCCACAAAACATTTTAAAACATGGATTTCCCAAATGTGCACTGTAACCTGTTGCAGAGTCTCAAATTGATAGCTGGCCAGGTTGAACAAGCGTTTGATAATTCTGTGAAGTTGTATATAGAAATATTTTTAATTATTCTGAATGCTGACAAGGACTTTGGGAGGAAACTGGAGCACCCAAAGGAGACGCATGCAGACGTGGAGAAGCAAACTCCTCACAGAAGGGCCCCAACTCGAGTGCCAACCAATGGGCCACCCAGACGTGGCATTCAGATGAATTGGAATCCCTAAAGTTGCCAGTAAATGTGAATGTGTTTATCTGTACCTGCAGTGTGTGTTAGCCCTATGATAGACAGTGTCCAAGGTGTACTCTACCTCTCGCCAAGTCCATGCTGGGATAGATTCCAGCCCCCCACAACACATTGCAGTTCTCATGTCAGCTATGTAGGCCATTTTTCTGTCCACTCTGTGGGAGAACAATTAAGCAATTAAGTTTTTTTTTCTGTCTTTTAAATGAGAAAACAAATAGTTAAATGCAACAACAACAAAATGGTGGAACCAAAAAACTGCTGCCTCAAAAAAGGAAAGGTGGAGTCAAAATGGAAAATTGGAAAATGGAGCCATTTTTTTGTCTTTTTGTGTAAAGCCTGCTACAGTTTACAGCAGTGGGAAAGAAGTAAATTGACTCTTGCATGAAATGAGTCTTTATTTGCCAGTTGGCACTGCAATTATATTATAATAATATTGCCCAAAAAAGGATCAATATGTCCTGAAATTGAATATAATATGTGTTAGTTTTTGTTATTTCTCTTTTCTTTAGAGACTGCAGTTATCAATGGAGCATATTCTGCTCGACTTCTGAAGTAGTTTGAAGGCACTGCAGATGACTCATGCTCCACGTGTCACGGGGAAGCAGCAACCTTCAAAGCGCAAACTCAAATGAAACCGTAACAACCAGAAGTTCTTCTTCTCTTTTAAGTAGCAAGCGAACAGAAGCAGTATCCTAACCGCGTCAGAGGTGATGCACGTTGCACGAGTGTGACTGTATCAGCCAGAGGAGAAGCTGTGCGAGCAGCTCGGCCCCAGTCTGCGCTAGTGGTCAGCAGCCACAACCTCTTTCCTCCCCAAGAGAGCAACAGACAGACACAGAGACGGATGGACGACCCAAAATTACAGCTCAACTGGCATTTTGAGGATAAACATCTCTTGTAAAAATACATCAAGCAGCCAGGAGCAGAAAAACCAGCAGGTTCACTAGGGCGCGACGGGGTGAAGGCACGTTGGCCTGCTGTATTTAGAACCTGTCTTTCTAGGGATAATCTCATCCTCTGACTTCTGCACATGAATCTCAATTTGTGGCTTCTCTGATGGGCCAAGGGTGGAAGGGCCACCCTTTGATGTATTTATAAATATGTATTGCTTGTTTGTAAAATGTGCCACAAAGTAGAAGGGAAGCAGAGAGCATAAGAGAACTTTGAACCACAGGGAGGTCATTTATTTCATGTTAAATGGTGTCTCGCTGGCAAGACAGAGATCATAGCTTGAGAATTGGGACCTAAAGTGCTGTATTAGGCAAAAAAGTCTTTGGCAAGCACTAGTTTAAACAAGAAGATATCTTGGGCACTGAAGAGTCAAAATTGCCCGAATCTCTGATGCTGACATGTTTGACAGAACTTTTTTACTCTGTCAAGCTTCTGTGCTTCACCTGAGACAACTTCAGACTGAATTCCATGAAAAGTGATCACTTTCTGAGAAGTCAAACAAGTTGAGGTGTGAAGTCAAATGACCCCTCTGACCCCTTCTATTTGAACCAGGGCCCTTGTTGTACTTTGTCAGTCCTGGCCCCCTCCAAGGGCCCCATTGTCTGGGGGCAGAAGCTGGAAACCCTCCCCTGTCTCTGGCCTCCGCGGCTGGACAATGGGCAAAGACAAACCCCTGACACCCCGTCCTCCAAGGGGACAGCACTGGATTATTGCCGGCGATGTTGACTTTTCTATCTCCTCTCTTCTCACTGGTGTGTGTGTGTTGGTATATGTGTGTGTGTTGGGTAAGCCAATTTGCTTTTTCAATGAAAAGAAAAACACAGAAGGAAATACAGCGAGAGAGAGGAGAGGACAAAAGATGGAGGGCCTCAATGATGAAGTGACCTGAAGAGAGGTGAGATCATTTCAAATGGGATTACACACACACACACACACACACACATACACACACACACCAGCTTCATTGTCCCCGACCCTACTCAACCTACACAATACAGAGCAGGATATTGCTGCACCATGCAGTCTTTTCACTATGTGGTCTCAAGCCTGCTGAGTTAACAAAAGCTAAAGCTCAAGGTTTTTTAGGGTCGGCAAGCATAGAAGGTTCCCTTTAAGTCAGCGATGAAGCAAAGTGAATCAACAGTAGAATATACAGACTATTTTCTGTGCATTTCTCAAATAACTTAAGCAACATGTTCTTCACGATCTGCATGTAGCCCCAGGGTTAGCATAATGAATCAAGCAACAGATCAAAATAGACAGACCAGCACCAGGCAAGAAGTGTTCTTCATCTTCAGCTCCCTGGTGCAGGAAAACCTCCCTCCTCCTCTCCCTTCTTGCGTTTGTTTTGTGGACAGAGTCGATCCCGCGGGCCATAAATCTGAGGAGTTTGTGTTTGTGTTTGTGTCAATGAGACAATGAGACGCTGTGTTCCAGTGTGTAGGAATAAAACAATATCAAACATCAATCATGGGACTGACTTTTCTAAAAAATAAATACTTTTCTACTCCAGGTCGTGCATTTTCTAAGCAAACAAAGTAACACATTATTAAAGATGCATCACGTGACATGAATGACGTCACAAAGTTGGCAGGCAGTTGCACCGACACTGGAAGCTTCTGTGGTAGGACAACGTGCTCATGAAGCTTGGCGCCGTCAGTGAGAAAGACTTCAAAACACTAGTGGTCCAGTGCTAACTTGTGCAGAATGGACATGGTGTTCACAAATTGCCAACCTGAATTGAAGGCTTGTGCGGCAAGAAAACAAAGTTCCAACTGTTGGCCTACCAACGGAATGGTAAACAATGAAGACTGGTTTATTTTCAATTTGGCTCTGCATGGCTCAATCTTAAACGGAAAGATTACTGTGCTGACTTTGCCAGTTGGAAGTTGTGAAGAAATTAATTTAACTTTTGCCCTCCATGTTGGTTGCATAAAGAGTAATATAGTGATTTAGCATCTTAGATGTGGTGACCTACTTCTTATATACCTGCTTCTAGCACTCCTTTGTTCAAGTCCTCCTCAACAGGCAGTGTTCCCTCAGCTTCAGCCACATTACCTGCCAGTCTTTGATCATCAGCTGATGATCAGCAGATTCAATATTCAGCATTTTTCCACGCTTGCCGATACACAACATGTGGCATGCCAGCAAGACCAAATGGAGTGCAGCCAGAGAACACAGCGAGCGGTGCTCAAAACCACTGCAATAAACTCCTGTCAGAACAAGCCTTTGCCCGATTGCCAAAGATAAAGTCTTTGTTTGCTGGGGTTCAAAGGATGGCAGTGGATTCTGACAGGCCACGACTTCCTGAGGATATTAATGATGACAGAATTAAAAGGTTCAAAATAAATAGCAGGCTGTGTTAGCCAAAAAGACCATATTGAAGAGACAATAAAGGCAGGTGATTCACAAGTGTGTTTTTTAAAGAAAAAAGAAATCCACACAGATGGTTCTGTTTATTTGAATTCTTGCTGAGCGCCAATGGATGGCAAGCGGGACTAAATATGTTTATTTGGTGTGGGTCCTGACTCCTGGCTCTTGTGGATGAAAACATTATTATTTTATTAAACTAAAACTAAAAATAGGCTTTTTTTATACCTCATTTTAAATCCCAATTATAGCGCAATAAGCATGAAGTCACCCATTGCAATTGTGTTCAGTGCATGAGACGTACGAGAATCACAGGTTGATATAATCTGAAGCAGGGAGTACTGTAACACTGAGTTTTGGTGAAGGACAAGTGTTGACATTTACCTTCAGTTTTTGACAACCCAGGCTCATATCCACACTAATGTCAACACATTTGAGAACACATTTCTCTCTCTGTTTTGACCTTGATGAGGCCATCTTCAAACTGAGACTTGTTCAAAGGGCTGTCAAACTCATTTTTGGCTACAACGCAGTGCAACAGTGAGTCAGTGAGTTAGCACACATTCCTGGTAGGAAATCTGGGACATCACAATCACCTCACGATCACCTTACTATTGTTGTGAGCTTGTATAAAATAATAATCACCCTGACAGCCTTCCATAGTTGTGGTGCACTCTGGTAGTCAAGTGGTCCAAGGTGTTTACCACATAATCACAAAACTTTCCAGACTTGTAGCATCCATCCTCACAGTAATGTGAACCACCGTGCAGTGTTGTGGAATCTGATAAGCCTTCAAACTCGCGGATCTGTTACTTAAACCAGCATTCTTGGGTTGATTTGAGTTGTCTCACCAATACCTGACGATACACGCCGCCACCAGTGCAGCTTCTTGTGTTCTTTGTGCTGTTTTCAGCCTGAAGGCCCAGTAAGGCTGCATTCACAGCAATATGAGCACTCCTCTTTCATTTAAGGGAGACCACTGCGTGACAGAGGGGTCAGTCAAAAAAACAATTATACAGGGTCGTCCAGCAAAACAGTTGAACCTGGTTAAAATTTCAGCACAAAGCAACGCAACGTCATCTGGCAACGCACTGTGTTGGTCAATCAAACATGTGCACATGCACATACATTACCTTTTAATGCAAATGCCATTGACACTGTGGATGCAATTATTGCTGTGGTGATAGAGTTTCCAAATCTAACTCTAAACTGCTGAGACCAAGCAGAGGAACTGGGGTGTGTCTGTCAAAAAGGTGCAACACTTTGGGCCTGCTCCTCACCAGATGAAGGTTATAATGCACACCTTTGTTGTTTGCCACCAAAAGAGGAAGAGGATCAGAGACGTTTACCTTTTGTTTTTATAGAAAAATCCAAAACTACTAATGTGGACAAAATCAGTGAGTATTCTTTACACACATTTTTAAATAAGTGGTTTCCACTGTTAGGAAAGATATTCTGTTCTACATGATTTGTGGAGTTTGTGTCTCTAAGTACATCTGAAAGTTTTATAACAAGAGAAATGTGTCTTTCTCTCCTCTGTAGATCACTGTAATGCTCTGAGCTGAGGCAGCTGTAAAAGCACACTTAACAGATGAGTTCTCAATTAAGATTCCAGAGTCAATTCACTCCCAGTTTAACACCAGCACTGAGACACCACAACACTCATGAACATAAAAATACTGTGTTAAAACAGGATGTTGACCCTTTTTCATCTAGTCATTACTTTGCCATTCGCCCTTGTCGATGTAAATTACGTGAACATAAAATCGGACACATTTTAATTCAGATTTAAGGGGAATTCATAGGAGTCAGTGAGTTATTGTTGAGGAGAAACACTGAGGATTTAAGGATTTAGTACAGTGTGGGAGGTTTCATCTCTCCTGTGGTTTGGGCTGAAAGTGATTTAATATCAGTATCAAAGAGACAGAGAACTGAGGCTCATTCATACGCACCGCAGCCAAGTCTACTACAGAAAGCAGAGGTCTTCTCTTCATAGTCTTTCATGGGGTTGACTAATGAAGGTAATATAGCCATCAGTGTGACAATGGCTCATTATGCCTGTTGCTATAAGACCCTGAGACCGGAGACAGAGCAAGAATGCCATAATCTAGCTGCATGCTGCTTTTAAGATCTTTAAAATCTGTGTAACTGTATATTCTTTATCACCATATGAAGCATCTAAACTCATCTATTATGCAGCCAGCAGCTACTGTTGCCTGCTCCCACTTTCCATAAGTCATAGGCTCCCATTTTTTCCAAAAATACAGTACACAAACAGCTCACAGAGACCAACTGCTGCTTTAATAACATTATGCATCATTTTAAAAATTACATATACTTTACTTTTTGTCCTAACGTGACTGAAGTCCAATACTCACTCTTCTTTCAGCTATGGCTTGCTCTCCACCAACTCTTGATGAAAATATCTTGCATTTTAGCAGCTCAGTGCTCCACTATGTTCACTAGCTATTCGCTAACTTTGTCTGTCTGCGGTTTGGGGCAGGTAGTGTGCAGTGGGTTCATCAGAGCATTTTTGCTGTTAACAGCTGCCTGCATCTGGAAACAATGATGAGAGCGGTGAGAGTGAACCAAAACAGTGACGATGTACGTTGTAAAATCAGAACAATGAAATAAAAGATGTTAAAGTGCTCCGTAGGGCTGAGGGGAACTGCAGCTGAGTGATAATCCTCGGTGGGTTCTTCACTACAGCCGACAGTTTTCAGATTACAAGTAGGCATATGATGTATTGTCAATATAAGAATGTTGACTATAGCAGCTTTAAAGTTTCGTTTAATTTGGCGGTTAACCGACTCATCTGGACTCAACATAAACTGTATAACTGTTCAGCTCATGCACAGTAAAGTTGTTTTTTCATTTTTCAAGTCCCATACTGGTCAGTGCTAAAAACTGGCTCAACATGATGTGTCACATTAGTCGAAGCGGCAATATGTATCTCCGAGCTGAGAACAATAGGAGCCTCTGACTTCTAAAGGATGAGGCGAATTTGACAGTAATAGCTTCTGACTGTGACAGATACATCGGTGGCTTTACAGACTTTCCACGGTTTCTGGTCTGTGCTCCTGTCCACAAAGAAGCTGCATGTCAGCGCAACCAAACACCAGCAACAGTAAATAATGACAACAAGCGCAACCGCCACGCACATGAGCTCATCCTCCGACAAGCCCCGCCCACCCTTCAGCAGAGTGGTGGGGAGCTTCAGAGTGGTGACACGGCTCTTCTAGTCATCTGTTACAATAGAGGCCTAACTCGTTTCGTCTGATCGCACCGACCACTTTCAACTGCTGCCAGGACCACAGGAAGCCAGTCATCCTCAGTGTGTGTATGGGAGAGGGGGGGGTGGGGGGTGGGGGCTGTTCATGCATGTGTGTGTACTGTATGTGTGTGTGTGTGTTGGGTGGAAGTCCAGCAGGGAAGGGGTCTCTTGTCTCTCGATTTTCCGCCCTGATTGGAGTGAATGAGTGGCCATTCTGTTGCTCAGCTGAATCTCTCCATCTCTCTTTTTCTTTGAGTTCACAGTGTGCAGGCAAAATGACACACTCTTAAAGCTCTAGACGTGACATCATCCCAGTCCTGATGCTTGTTTACATGCCAAGGATGCACACCACGGCAGACTATTAGCCTTTAAAAAGGTCTTATATTTTATCAATGTGATGCCATACAAAGAGACAGGAAATAGTATCTCCTGCTTTTCTGCACTTCACTTTTAAAGGATTTTTGATGCCACTAGGCAATAGGCCAATAGACTTTTTCAAGGCACGAGTGTAATTAATGTTATTTTAAGTTATTCTGTTAATTTAAATCATTAACTACACCTGTGCTTTTTTTTTTTCATTACCATCAAGTGGCACTCTTCCAGAACAGCTAAAAATATTCCCTCTTCATTTCAAAATTCCCATATCCCCCAAATTCAGAAACCCACATAGCTTGCAAATAAACAACATAAATTTGCAAAAGTTTAAGGGGTAAACTTAATACACAATATTAATTAACATCAATTGCAATGCCATTGTTGGCATATAGGGTCTAATATAGAGAGATAAAGTAGATAACCTGGTCTTAATTCTTCTAAATAAAAGGAGGGAAAAAATACATTTTGGGGCTAATCTGATTGGGAGGCAGACACAGAGACGTTCACTGCTTGGTGTGGGAATTAAGAGTTTGCCATGGTCATTTTCTGATCTACTTTAGGATGTCAGGGGGACAGTCTGAGGTGTTGTTAACAATTTGTTGGTATCTGAATAAGTGTCCACAATTGAACACACTAGCACAGTCGTACTGATACTGATTAATTGAAAGTAGCTAAACATTTTGTTCCTATACATTAGTAGTAACCCCGTTACTAACCCTTTTATAACGTTTAAAAGCATTAACAGAGTATTAGCTGGGTTTCCATCCAAATGTAGTGCAAATTTTAACCAAATTTCGAGAAAATTAATGTGCGTTTCCAGCCACAACCTTTATGCAAATATTAGGAGTCGGTTCATCAAAATAAACACCTGGTGCCGCTAATTTTCCAGTCGGGTGCTATTAAACCATTGCAGAAGAAGAGGGCGCAACAAGACGATGTAATTAAAAGAGCGCCAGACAAACTTCAAACGGTGAAAAACATGTTCATTTCGTTTCATGTGTTATTTTGATGAAAGACAGTCTCCTCATGGCTCCACACAGATCTGATGTTTTCGTCTGCTGCTGGTGGACGTTAAAGTCACATGCTTCATGTACGTCATGATTTGATTGCTAAGTCTATTTCCATTGCATCTTTAAAGATTTTTTTAAATTGTCTGTGTTTCCACGGTGTCATACTGAAGCTCTTCAACTAGCCTTCTCCACATGATGTCCATATTCTCATTGTCTTTGTCACTTGTATCATGAACAATGGCATTCATTAGACGTTCCACTATACTGAGTGTTTTGTGTGACATTCCAGCAAACCGCACGTTGATTGGGCAGGAACGTTGCTGCCATCAAGGCCCTCAAAAAAATCACACTAATATTTCATCTCTGGTGTGTGAAGATTTTTATACTTGACAGGAAAAGGTTTTCAGTCAGAAGTGTACACAAAAGGTCACTTTTTGTTTTTCAGCCGTTCATGTAGCAGCAGTGACGTGAGCAGCCTAATTTGTTACACTTTTACTTTTACATCTTTACTCTTAAGTGTAAGGAAGTGAAGAAGCTGAGCTCAGCCTGTGACTCCCCCATAAAGCAGCCTGTGTCTGTGCAATTTATAAGCTCAAGTTTCAAGTTTAACATGTATCTCACAACGCTCACTAATACATTACATCTAACAGGACGAGAAATTCTCTTTCAAATCAGCGCTCTTCCTTTCAACTAAGCTGCCGCCTGCAGCAACCCATATTAAATTACTGTATATATCAAGGCATGCTGGGTCTTGATAGTGAACACTTTGTACTGTGTGTGTGTGTGTGTGTGTGTGTGTGTGTGTGTGTGTGTGTATGTGTGTGTGCGCAAGAGTTTACAAATTTTTACAGATTTGTTTTCACTGTAACCAGGGATTGACTTTAAACATGCCAGACTTCCACCTAATATCTCTTCAAATCCCTGTGAAAATTATGACTCAATCATCGCTCGGGGTAATGACTGTTTACACTCTGTTTTACAGCGTGGTTTTTTAACGATCAATCTGTTCAGTGGGAGTGTTAACGCCCAGACTCGTATCCCTTGCCCCAGGTCGTTTGCTAATTTTCTTTAGCGAAGAACGGATACGATAATGAGCCTTTGCAAAGTCCTTGGCCCGAAAACGTGGAACAGATATTCTATGTAAAAGTTCTGCTAAAGGTGGAGGGCCAACAGTGAGAGGTTACATGGATTGAGGGTGCTCTGGCAAGCGTGTCTGCTCACATCCTCCCACACACCAGGGCCAAGCATCAAACCGTGCAGCTTTCTTCGACTCAGACACAGAAACACACACATTTCTCCAATCTCCAACATTTACTCTGCTATACCACACAGGCTGATATGTACTGCGCCTTTGTAGCACACATACATGCGAGCAAACATTAAAATACACATACATGCCCAAAGTAGGAATGCAGTTAGACATAAGGAAATATACTGAAAAGGTTGTTCATAATCATGTTGCCATTTTTAAATCATGGTGTCTTGATAAGAGAAATCCCCATATCTGCTCCTGCACCGAGCGTCAGCATAAATGCGTTTCACACACATGCACAGACCCACAGACAGAGGCACCATTACCTGACTGTTCTGTCAAACTGGAGAACAGTCATTTAAAGACAATCATACCAAACAAAAGGCAACCGTTTTCTGTCACTTCTCATCTGGGAAAATCAGAAAAGGTGCCAAAACTTCAACAGAACAAAACACAAAGCGACTCTTTCTGGGCACGGACTGACAAGAAAACATGAAAAACATGAGCGGGAAGAAATACATTAAATTCAAAGAAAGTGTTGCACGTCTCTGACTTGTACAGATCTTGTGAGATGTTCCCACCAAACAACAAAATAATAGAATACAAGAGACTTTAGCCAAGTGTATTGTTCCCCCTATGGTCTTATTATCTGAGCTGGTCTTCAGCAGCCCTCTTTACAAGTTCAAATTGGAGCTGATTTGAGGATGTGATTAGACTCCTGATAACAGATGATGTTTATTCTCAGCAGGTCGCTCTCCTCATGTTGGCCACTAGTCAGTGTGTGACAAAGTGTGTGTATCTTATCCAAGGCCCCAGGATAAGCACTGGATTGTGTGATGACGGCGTAGAGAGAAGGAAGTCTAATATTACTACTATTACACACTTTCAAAATGATTCTTCAAATTATCACCATCCGAGCCATCAGGTCTGTATTTACTGACTGAAAAGCAGTGTTTCACTGCCCTTTCTGGATGAAAGTTTCAAGACTGTTGCACCTCTGACCACACCCATCAGTGATGTCATGGCGCACTGACACACCCTGGAGTGCAACTCTGCATCACTATTTTTTTTTTTTTTCACATTGTTGTGTGCAGGCAGACGGCTGGCTCAGCCTGAGGAAGACACTTGTGTGCGGTTATTACAACTTTTACAACTGCTACTATTACCCTTACCACTATTTGTGTGGCTATTATCATTACTGCTCATACACACTGTTAGCAGCTACAGCTTGAAGTATGTAAAACAAATTGACAACTGATGAAGATACATTCATATCTACTGTATGTGGTGCATTACGTTCCATACTCCCTACTATGTATGCTGATCACTCACAAAAAAAGTGCCGACTTATAGGAGTGAGTCGTGGCAAACTTTTGATCAATGTATGCATGAGCGTGAACATAAAAACAAAAGCCACTTTCCCACTCTGTGTTTGGCACTGCTGCAGCTCTTGAGGACAACTAAGTTTTGTTCAGACTGAAGTCTCCGCATGTATGGTCACACATGCTTCAGCAAGACAGCAGCTCACAGTGCAGAGAAAGGAAGAATCATCATTTAATTACCTACCTGAGTCAGTCCATCACTTTAAACATGGGACTTTTTCCCCAGCTACATTTTTGACATTTGTGAATTACCTGCACCAGTGTTATGTGACTGAAAACTGAACAAGCCACAAAACATTTAAAGACCACGGCCTTATTTCAGAGGAATGGATCACATAAAACAACCTTTTCAAAAACAAGCAGTTTATTAGATCAAATTAACTCTAATTGGCAGAAAGGGACGGTAAAAAAAATTGAATTTCACTTCGTGGTATGGTAATTTTTGTACTTTTGTTTCATTGAAAAGCTGCACAGTGTTGGCAGTGTTCAGGCAGCTGTACAACCTGAGTGTAAACATGGCTCTTTAATCAGTTATTCATAGCATTCCTGCTGCCTCAAGGCCACCCTTGTTGGCAAACACTGCTTTGTAAACCAACAAAAGTGCACTGCAAAGAACCAGCGTATAATGAAGCTGTTATTAGAGCATGCATACAGCAGCTACGCTTTTGATACACACTAAAGAACCAATTAGCAGCAGACAATTCTCAGGGTGCACAGGACCAGGAAATTAAAGCACTTAAAACGTTCAGGCAAGAGCAAGAGATGCAAATGTGGCTTATTTTCTCATTCCCCAGTATTCACTTCAGAGGGGAGCGAGAGCTTATTAGTCATTTATCACACGTTTTACTGAAGAAAACATCAGTTTGGTTTCACTGTGGAGTTTATTTCTCAACTCTATACATATTGCATACACACATCTGCTGCTGGGAAACATACAACATGTAATATACTAAGTCCGTAGTTGACAAAATGATACCTGGATCCATTTTATTTCTAAGGTATTAAATCTCAAGTATTTACCGAGTATTGCATTTCACCATGTGCTGCAAACAATTTTAAGTTTAAAATACATAATTAGAAGTTTGTCTTCATTCCAATTACCTGACAAGACACAGAGGAGTCCATTTCACACACAGTTCCTCTTAAACTTTCCCACTCAAATACAGACATGGAAACATGAAACAAATGCAACAGAATAGACCCTTTGCTAAGCTCCGCTCCCCAGTTACTGTTTCTACGCCTGTCGAGCTATCCGTTCTTGCACGGCACATACACAGTTTACAGCGGCAGATTTACGCTTCAAAAATCTATTTGTGAAACAGTGGATTCTTGATTTCAGACAGAGGTGGATAAAAGCAGGCTTCCCATTTCTAGCTAACAACTATCAGTTTTGTCGTCTGAACTGACAGCTATGCTGGCAGACTTTATCAGAGTTAGCCGGATAGCCAATTAAGCTAACATTCGCTCCATAAGTTGTTTAAAAAGGCCATTTCTAGGTGACTTTTAAATGTTTCAAGCTGACTCGTTTTAAAACGAGAACCCTGTAAAAGTTGTGGTCTTAAATATGCACTTGATAGCTACAGTATATACATGATATGCTAAATTACTGAGGCTATAGGCCTGTCTGTACGTTCCAGACAAAAAGTCTGCATCCTCTCCAGTAGATGATCCATGAAGACATCATAAGACTGTTGCAATATAGTATTGCAGTGTAGAGCTAGTAAGTCCTAGTATTATCAGTATGATAAGGAAAAATGGAAGATCAGACTCACTTTCAGTTTCACTTTTAACATCACATAGGAAAAGGATTTTAGGATGAGGACTAACTAATTTCAAAACTAATGCGAACATCAACACTATATCAGGTAATGAGTTTGGTTGGGGTTGCAAATTCATTACAGAGCCGGACAGAGCAGGTAACGTTACCCTACACTGTGTTACACCGTGTCTAGCTCATGCCACACCTCCTGTGTAGATGCGGAGTTAGCATCCAGGAGCAGCTTCCACACAGTGGAAATATGTGTTAGATGGACAGATAGGCAGGTAAACACACAGTTTGTCACTTTTGCTTTTGTGTTTTTGGTTCGATATTGCATATATTGTAACATGTTTTTTATTGTAAATCATCACCTAAGTTTTGAACTACTTGGTAACACTCTTGTATGTAGTACTGAAGCTTCAAAAAATATATTTGTGACCCAGGTCTGGCAGTCTTAAGCCATGATATTGTCAGGATATTGGAGCTTAACTTGCAGTATGGGAAATGCCCTCCCATAAGGTATTGCATGTGAGAGAAGATGGGGAGGAAGAGCCTCTGACAAGCATTTAGAGACGGGAGCAATTAATTCCTAGTCATCACCCATAATCCACTGCTCACCATTTGTCTGTCCACAATAAAGGTCACAGTGGCCACACATGGACAAAAAAAACACACGCTCACTTTGGGGATTTGGTGTCTGACTAATTACACAACAGATTAGAAAGTGGACAGTATCATCTGAAGAAAGAGTATCTGAAGGCAAATTAAAAAGCTGTGATCCTCTCAGCCTGCCGAGGCCTTTCATCTGAAGAACAGAACCAGTGGTGTGTAGTTTACCACTTTTAAGTGTTTTACTTTTATTTTAAAGGAAGAGTAAAGGCACTTTTGAGTTTTGAAAACTGCATGTGCACTCTTCTCAGTCCTGGTCCTTGCCGCACTATGATGTACTAATTGTGGTGCATTTATAGTTTCCCACAGGAAGCCAGAGAGGACAGGATTACTGTAGTTGAAGTGACTATGACTAGTGATTAATGCAATCGTTAGTTTTGCAGCATCATTGTCAAGAAAAAGTCTGACTGCACAAACATTCTTCAAGTGATAGGAGATTCCATTTCTTATATCAAAATTTAAATTTCTATCAAAATAACAAATGTACTTTTATTCTGAAACACTTTGTTTAATGACAAAGTAAGAAGCTATCTTTGATTTGTCTCAACTACTGTAGTTTTGGTTTTATGATTTAGATGGAGGAGTTATAGACCATCTATGTGCTGGTGCCAGAGTAACAGTTTACATTTACAATATGAATCTGAACGTTACGCATCATCAGCACAACCATGGAAACTAATAAATGCCATAATTGAGCATGATAGGTTTTAAGCATTTACAAAAAAAATAGGAGGTCGAGGACTGAGCCCTGGGGCACACCGCCTGCACTGTTGGTTCTCTGAGAGGAGGAGTCATCGATGTAGACAAAATACTCTTGTACTACCAGATGGATTTTAAGTCAGTTTGGAGCCTTGCCTGAGAGACCACCCATTTTTTCCTCTCACATGTAATCCAAGGAGGACATACAAAGCTTTCAAGCATCACAAAGAAGAATCAAAGTGTAGTCTAAAATATAGCAGGGGAAATGCCATTGTACCAAAAGTGGTTAATTTTAAAAATTTTTTAACTAAGTCAGAAAATAAATAATAGATTATCTTAAAAACCTGGTGCAGGTCCTCACCAGGTCTCTGTAGGAAGTGTGATGTTCAGTTTGTTCATTTTATTGATCATTACTTAGAAGTGATTTACTTGAGTTTGACTGTTTGCTTATATGTTTATTGGCATAGAACTAGCAATCATATTCATTTAACTCACCACTGACCATATTTTAGAGTTCCATGATTTTTTTAATCATATTTTGTATGTGCTTATCTATTTTCTGTTTACAAATGTATGTATATGTTATTAAACATATCAACATTTGCTTTATTATATCACTGTATGAGACAGCATACAATCCTCCAAGCTATGAACTAGCACAGGCAATCTGTGCGTGTCTGTTCAATTTGTTGCTGTCTATCCCCATCTTGTGGCCTGCTTTGGTACTGCGAGGAGGTAAACCATGAATAGAAAAAGATGGCTACATTTATGTGGTACTTTACTGATCACTTGGACGTTTCTTCTACCTTCATCAGAGATCAGGTCAGCTGCAGAAAACACACACGACACATGAGAAGTTCAGGCATTTGGATGATGGTCTCATCTAGATTCAAGTACAGTGAGAATACATTTTAAATCCAAGATCACCAAAAGTCACACATATTTCAATTTCAGTTCAGAGGTCAGAGCCTTAGTACCAATATCCATGTGATCTAGGAATCTTTGTGTAGGAGAGAATAATAAAAGGCAACAGATTTTCTCTCAGAAAAGACAGTGTGTTCATGTGTGCTCAAACCTTAGTTCTCTAGTTGACTGTTCAAATGTGCATATACGTGTACAAAATTCAAGAAAGTAGTATTTACGACAGGGGTACTGTATTGCATAGCATTTTATTGTACAGCCCCCGTATCTGACTTATTTTTGTACTCTATTTTTGCTCTTACTATCCCTTTTTTGCTTTTGTCCCGCTGTTACTTTTGCCACTGCTTGACTCAATTTCCCCACAGGGATCAGTAAAATGTTATCATATCTCATCTTAAACAGAAATATATGGGGTACAGAGGGAGCCAGACAGTGAAGCAGAAAGACAGACAGTCAGGTCCGGACAGATGGATGAACTGACAGGCAGAGATAAAGATGATGTGGATAAGAAGGGAAGTGAAGGTAAAAGAGCTATGATCAGCTGACGGTGTTGGTCAAGCACCAACATGACACCAGCAGATGTGACGCCGTTTGAAGCAGCATGTCACCCTCCTGGTGGGTGCGTTGGAAGACAGATAGCTCAGCAGACAGCCCGTCCTGCCCCAGGGTGAGACTGATTTATAGGGTAGACTTACTGCACGGTCAGGGCGGGGGGCAGGGTCCCTTGTTTCAGCACCACTCACACTGTGTGCACACTGAACTGGACTCTGCCTGCAGGGCACTCGAACTCTGTTGCAAAAATGATCAATTTTTCAAATCTTTTAGTCTTATACAGAAACTTATTATAGAATTATATCCATCAGTGGTATAATATATAAAATAATAAATAATAATAATAAACGCTGAATAAATGATTGTCTCTTGTTTTTGCAGCGTGCAATACTTGGACTTTGACCCGATGTTGTTTTCTATTCCTCTGAAGACATACTGTATGTGTAACCGTGTGTTTGACCACACAGGTCAGAGGGCAAGCTCAGCTATTTTACCTCTGGAAGAGGTGGAACATCAGCTGCCCTTTTTCAGCTTTTTGCCACACTAAGTAAAACAGCTGCTCTTTAGGTTATGTATTAGTTAGTAGCATATACAGCATGGACATAGAAGGAGGCAAAGACAAAAGTTTGTTTTATTATGTGTGTTTACACTTTGCATTGTATATGTAGGTTGTTAAAAAAGTAAAATAAGAAGAAAAAGGCAAAGATCTCCTCTGTATAAAACTGACTGATAGAATAGAATAGAATATTTTAATATATATATTTCTGATGTTGAAAAGCAACATGCGTCCAAAAAGCACATGTGTTTTGAAATTCACATGTAAGTTTTCATGTGTGGTTTTCATTACACTGAAACTGACAGCATGTTTGGACCCAGCATGGCTCTTTAAAAAGAGAAAACTAAGAAACTATCAAATGAGCTTACAGTACATACCTAGACTGACTGATCTTCTATACAACTGAAGTTGCAAAAGTAGGCCCACATGATTTCAAAATGTGCTTTTGGGATACTTTGATAAATACTTTTGATAAATTCTGCAAAATTTAAAAATCTAATTAGAGAAGCGTGATTAAGCAGGTTTAGACAGAGGTACAGAAGGCAACAAACAGGCTGTTATTTGCAGCTCTGAGCGTGGCTATAATTACCTAAATGGTGCCTACTATCACTGCCAAAAGCCTCTGAAGCACATCACTGAGCCCTGAACTGTTTCAGAGGTATTACACCTTCCGCAAATCTTTCAGAAGACAGGAACTATGTCTATGTAATTGGACTTTTATTTAGAGGAATACAGAAAAGACCATTTTTGTGCAAAATTGGCCAGTTAAGTAGTCCTCAAACAAAGCAGTCACACATAGCGTGACAGTTGTTTTTGTTGCATTCTGCTATGATAGTAATTTAACAGTAAACAAAGCCTATAGAATTAGGTTCCTCCTCCACGTCTCAGGGCTTCTTTTACTTCTCTTCTCTTCATTGTAAAATTTACTTTGGGTTTCCCGTGTGTTAACCACATCCTCCCTGACTCAGAAAGGAGTGGGCCAGATTTCTTTCCAGGCCTCTGTCTGGATTGAATTCACTCTTGTCCCACACTCCCTTTTCCTCTCTGTCAACCTCCTGCTGCGAGGGGTTTCTCCCTGACAGGGTCAGGGGCTGTGGTACTTCCCCCAGTCTCCTTGCAGATTTCCCATCGTTTTCAGCCTGGACCCACTGCTGCTGCTGAGATACACACACCGCAGGAGGTTGGACATGAATGTCCTTCATATCCTCCTCCTCTTTCTTTTCTCATTTCCTGCTCCCACTCTTTCAAATGTCCCGTCAGCCTGCATCATCCTTCTGTCATACTGCACGTCTGCCACCTTCTCTTACATTTCCTCCTTTTCCTCCTTCTACATCTCTTCTTCCATGTCCTCCTTCCTATCTTTCTCTTTACAGTGTATTTTTGTTGTGAAATCAGCACGTCTAATCCAAAGTTCCATGAAGTCCTCAATCATCNCTCCAGGAAGGATAACACTTGTCTGGTAAGTGTCCAGACTGAAAGGTGGTGCTGGGATATTCATATCAATCTCACCTACATCTGCCTACAGTTGCCTCCTCCCAGACACAGACAGACAGGGGAGACAGGGAGTGTGTGAATGGAAGGATCTGTTCACCCTGTCGTCAATCTCACACACTCCCCTTTACATTCACCACTCACTGCAAAGAAGATTAAATAGTAAAATCTGACATCTAAAGCTTGTTTAAGGGTACTTTTAGTCAAACTATATTTTCAAAGTGGAAGATGGTTCCAAATCCCAAGATGGAATCCTTTTTATTTGGTGAAATGTAATAGAATGTGAGATCTAGAGTAATAATTATAAGTCTGGATACAAGATACAATTATATGACAACTTTACAGTGTATTTTTGTTGTGAAATCAGCACGTCTAATCCAAAGTTCCATGAAGTCCTCAATCATCAACCATCCAAAATAGATACCTAAAATGAAACTTTCCCTACAAACAAAACTCAGACAAACATATTATATTTTTTATCTCAGACTCGAGAGACACCAACGTCCTCTTCCTATAAGCATGCAAGATTGTTTTCAACACCCAATGTCCAAATGCAATGCTGTTATCATCCTCAGCATCATCAGTGTTGTCATCATCATACTTACTCTATGCTTATAAAGTAATTTATTACTGTACATTACCCAAACAATATTTCTTCTAGGACTTTTTTCACTCACACACACCATTACACAATTTGCAACCCTACATACACAGTTAGCTGTTCAGTTTGACCTGTACATAGACACTGAATGTTGTTGTCCACTTGTTGTTACATATACATATCAGCATGGCTCTATGGATGGCAGTGTTAGTTGGTCAGTTGGTCCACCACTTTGGTTCAGATTGAGATAGCTCAACGACTATTTGATGGATTTCCATGATACAGACATTCATTTTCACACCCAGCGCCCACGTTGTGTACGTAGCAAATGTAATCTGTGCGCCCATGGGCGTGTTGGTCTTAAAAGTGAGGTGTGGTGTCATCAGTTGAACCGCCACTGAAATATGAACAACCCATACTGGTTGCCTTAACAATTACCAAAAAGACTATCCCAGTGGCACCTTCTACTATTTGAGTACATTTCTAAAGAAAGGCAAATAGCATTTAAAAACCACCAAATAGTTTCATTTAACAAATACTGGACCCCTTTTATCAATAACACTTACCTACCTTGCCGACCCCTGTGACACAAACTAATAAACATACACACACAAACACATCATTGCACAAGTAAGAACCTCCCCCTACTGCTGGTGACACCAGTGCCCCCGCTCCCCACCCCCCCAACTCCCCATACCTCAGCTATCAAATAGATGGCTCTCAAGCCCTGCCAGGACCCTCCTGTACTACAACAGCTAACACTTCCAAAATACCAATCACAAACCATTTACTTAATGTTTTTATTTTTATTTATTTACTTATTTTTCACTCTCCTCATCATTACCTACTTATTATTTATTCTTCAATATGTGTATCATTATTGTTATTATCATTACTATTGGTATTATCATTATTATTATTTCTTTATTTCTATATTTCTTTACTTTCTCGTCTATCCCTTACGCTCACCATCAAAGACGTAAACATCTTTACCATAAGATTGTTTTGTTCTGATCAACACAAGTATCATGTCAAGTTCTGTACGTGACCCGTTTTTTTTTTTGTTTGTTTGTTTGTTTTTGTTTTTGTTGTTTGGGTTTGTTTATTTGTGTTTGTCTTTGATTGTTTTGTTTTAGTTGTTGTTGTTATCATTTTAATTAATAATAAAGTAAATTAGAAAAATAAAGTAATTGTGAGAAAAGATCTCGTAGGATCCTTGTATGCCTAAACATACTTGGCCAATAAAGTTGATTCTCAATTTTGATTCTGATCAGTTCAATTCAAAATATTTTATTTCGTTCCTCAAAGGGGAATTTAAGGCAAGTGGGTTTGCAAACACAACAACACACAATTCATTCACACACATGCAAACAATCTCAAAATAAAAATTAAACTTAAGCTAAAAAAAGAAAGTTCAAAAACACAAGGTTAATGGCAATGGCCAAACCGTCATACTCCAACAGTGTTCAACACCACAAAGGCACATTATGCCAAAAATGTGAATTTATCAATCTAAAAACAAAGTAAACTGGAGTACAAGGAGGTGACTCATGTCATCTTCTGTCTGCTAAATGTTATACTCTTTTTACTCACACTTCTGTACACGTGTACAGTATAACCCCCTGTACATCCAATATGAGATGTATCTTTCACCTACTGTTTGTTCTCAGATTCATTTCTCATGTCTCGTGTCAAAAATGTGCATTTATCAATCTATACCATCTCTTTTACCTCGGCTATTCACAAGTTCCAAACTTCCTTCTGTCTGTTTTACAGACAATCTGAAATGCATGCTGATGGCAGGAGCTGAAAGTATTAATAAAGGACATTTGTGGGGTCACTGATAATTGTATGGGCCTTTTTGAGGACTTGTTCAGTATTAAGGGATGATGTGTGTTCATCATCACTGTAACAATCATAGTCATCACCACCACTGATAAGGAGGTATGCATGTGCTACTGTGCACAAAATATCCATAAAATACAAGTGTTTTTAGGTGAGCTGTTTATAGTGACAGTCAGGCATGAAGTAACTGTGGGGAGACAATCAATGAGAACTGTTTGTGTTTTTATGGAAGGAAATAAAATGTATTAGGCTAAGCTGTCATTTGTGTAGTGTCATTTCTGCTTAACCTCCATGCTGGGAATTATTGGAAATTGTGAAAGTGCATTTGATACATTTGTCTATACTTTATTTTGGTCAGCATCTCTGCAAAAAAATGGGTAGTGAGCTTGAAAGTGTCACTGAGCTTGTTTCCTTTTAATTAAGCAATGGATTGGTGCCCAAAAATGCTTGTTAAGGAGTCCCAAAACACAAGAGTGTTTGTACCGAGTATGCTGCCTCCACAGAGCAGATTTCATTTCATTTCACTCACATTTGTGCATCTCATACTACGTAAGGACAATAAGATTTGTCATGGACCTTTAGAGTTATAAGAATCTGTTTAAACACCATTAAATCAACCCACTGTTTATTAGCATTAGCTGAAATAGGTAATACACTGGTCTTCATCACATCACATAGCTTGCTATTTATCCCATCATGCTGCCAACATCTGAACGTTCCCCTCATGCCTGGGTAATGTGTCAGTTGATTAAAATTACAGGGCTCAATAAAGCCACCAGCTCTGCACTGCCATAAATGTTTTAAGCAAATTTAATGGACTGATGTTGAGTCTTCAGTCTTTAACCTCTTAGCTACGTGTAGCTCTACAAAGTGAACTGCTTTTATTATCTCATGTCGTACATCAGTTTAGCAATGATTAAAGACAAAGACAATACGGCTCACCGGTCAAGGTCTGTGTTTGTGTGTTTGTGTGTATGTGCCGGGCTTTCCGCCATCTCTAATATGAGATGTTGATAAATGTGTGTCACCTTGGTTCTCTTGATGACAGATGCTGAGTTATGGGGCCACAGCAACACCAGTGTGTCATAACCGCAATGAGAACCACAATGCACCGCTGTCCTGATGCCCTTCAGAAGACAATCTGCTCCTTAATTGCACATATTAACACAATGTCATCTTTGGCTCCTGTGGTTATAAGTATTATAAGTAACCAATATTAAGGGAGTCAAAGGTCAAGTCTACACTAACCTTCCTATATTCTTCTGACAACAGAATGATAATGTAAGAGCACAGTACAGCTCAAAACACGACTAAAGAGGCCGGTATGCAGGAACTGCGTGTCAGATGGTCAGTCAGCTATGGAAACCCCCTCCCCCCGCTTTCTGACATTGACCCCAACCCTAACCCCGCATTGGGTCGGTTGTGTCCGATCATTTCTGTAACTTTCTGAAACCATCAATCAGACATTCACTTCCACTTGCTGTACTGTAGCGCAGTGATTGGCCAAGTGCGCGGAGGTGAGAAAGTAAGCAGGCTTTGAACGTCACTCTCAAGATCACTTTTGTAATTCCTTACACAACTACTTCTGTCATTCTGTGGGTACAACCGAGTGCAGAATACTTTTCAGGAGAGACCGTCTGAAAGTGTGCGCCATTATCTCCAAATTTGAACAATTAGCCCCTTTCTAACCCCATTCTTTGTTGGATGGCTTTTCACTCTGCCTTCCAGGGTGGCCGTTCTGAACGGATATAAACACTTTTGCCTTCCGGCGAGTTCGGACGACATGTTGTACAAACTAATTCTTTCCTAGAATAATCCTTAAGAGTCTACAGCCATGCTAACGGCTCTGTGAGGCTGTACTTAGGCCCAGCAGTGCTTTGAGCTAAATGCTAACATGCTCACAATGACAATGCTAACATGCTGATGTTTAGCAGGTATAATGTTTACAATCACTATCACTACTTGACTTTTGCATGTTAGCATGCTAACATTCGCTAATTATCACTTAACACAAAGTACAGCTAAGGCTGATGGGATGTCATTTTTCAGGTATTTAGTCATTAACCAAACAAACTGAAGTTTGACCTGACACTAGCATGGCTAAAACTGTATTAACAGACAAAAGGGTTGTGTCAAACCACCCACCACACTAAGTTTTTTGAAATAACCAATGACTGATGTATGATATACGACGACCACTTGTGGATCGGCTGTATTATTCCCCAGCGGTTGGCTGCCTGCTGACTAAACACAGTGTTATGGCATTTTATCTGCAGTCTGGCAGTCGCTCACATCTCAAACTCAGATAACACAAAGCGAGGAGGCGGCGGATGTCCTGCTGTATTATAGCAGGAGGTGTGATAGAGATGCAGACGAGGGAAGGCTGTGCTCGCTGCCATGGGAGAAACCTCCTCTGTTCAACAGTCAATCATAGCGCATACCGTATGAGTGTGTCATCTGTGATTATGCTATCGGTTTTCTCCACGTTGACAACACGCTTCCAGAGAAATGTATGCTCGCAGTGCCGTGGGATGTGTATATGACAACGTGTGTGAGTCAGATAAGAAAAGAAAGAAGAACATATAAGGAGTGGAGAGATAGGCATGTATGAGAAATGCTTTCCCATATTTACAGTTAATATATCTATCAGCATAGTACCTCTTATTTCACTGGTTCACTGATTAAGTAGGTAATAGTCATCTTATCCTCTCTTTACTAACACTTCTGTACATGTGTAATCTATTAGAATAGATTAGGGGGCTAATATAATATAATCTAATATAATCTAATGTAATCTAATATAATAATCAGTTTAGTGACTCTATTTAGATTTTATTTTCCACAAAATATTATAAGGCCACTGAGGCCCCTGATCTTTGTAGCGCTTATTGTTGGTTGCTAATGTCCCTCCTTGTTCCAAACTGCAGGGCCTCTTGCCACCTGTTGTTTTTTTCCCAACTGACATGACGAAGCCACTCTGGCCTCTCACCTTGTGTGCCCTTTGGTCAGAAAATAACAAAGCAAAGTGAAGCAGAGGTAAAAACCTGACCTGTTTTCTGAGTTGAATTACGGTACATTAATTATGGGCAGCATAGAGAAAATACTGTTTTCTTTTTATTATGTCTTTGAGGATTCATCCATTGATCAGTATCTGTGTACAATATGATGATTTTTTGTGCTGCAGCACTCACGTTTTTTATCCATTACCACATTTATAAATAATATACTGTGTATAATGGATCCTGGGTGTTCTGGTTACAAACAATGACACAACAGGTCATGGATATGAATCTGCATCATTTGGCTTTCCATGCATTATCTCCCATTTAACTTTAAACCCAGAGCATCTAAATTTCATTTCTTGAACTCTGCTGCAACCTAGTGGACTGATGAGGCATAAACTCCTAAACTGCAGGATACATACTGTGTGTCCAGTTGGTGATTTGTTAATTTGTAACATGGGGGATGGCCCAGTGGGAGCACTCTCCTGTTCCCACACCACCAACACACACACCCATGTAAACCTCCCAAAGGACACTGTTGTAGGACGCCTTAACCATCGTCATGTCTCCCCTAAAATATTTAGTTACAGAGGTGGCTTGGTCTGGGGGTGTATTTTCAGCAGCACAGACGCTACTGAATGATCATTAAAATATTATAGGAATATTATGGGACTACTACAGGCAGCAGTGTGTCTCTATGATCCTCTCGCTCTTCTGCGACTACACGTTGCTACTTGTCAGTTTGATCATGAAGGTGACACCCTCTACAGAGTATAAAGGCTACAATATAGTATAGAATTGAATATTTATAGTATATAGTTTACAGAATATTATAGATCTAAGACAAAACTGACAGAAGGGCGGGACTTAGAGAAAAAGGCGCAATTACAAATCAGTCTGCCACTTCAGCACCACGGACAGCACCATGGATTTATTTTTATATATTCAGCTAAACAACCCCCCTGCCCCTGAACTCTCTTTGCTAGTAGGGGATGGAGAGGGGGGATGGCGGGTTAACAAGGGGATGTATTATGGTAATTTTACTAACAAGGGGGATGGCATCCCTCCTAATATTGCTTAATGCATGTGTCAACAGTAGAACCATGCTACACCAAGGAAAACATCACCCAGCTCCCTGCATCTGGGTGGGGTTTTTTTGTTTGTTTTGGTTTGTAGATGGGGAGTTGACATTAGGGAAACTGACATATCTAATTATTGATTCTCATCCTTTTTATACAATGCTCTAACTCAACCCCCATCGAGTCCCATTAAAAGGGTACATGCGCGATTTAGTATTGCACTTCCATAAAGTTGGGTGACTCATAATGCAGAGATTTAAAAACAATCGTCAAAATTGAAGCAGCAGAAACAGGCAGACATATCCTGACTTTTAGCCCCTAGTATGGGTCAAGCTCAAAACACTGGACACTTCCCACTTATGCAACCAATAGCATCTTTTTGTTATGTCGTCCCTGATGACATTATTAAGGCCATTTAGAGCTACAGAAGACACTCTACAAGTGTTTTCACAGTAAGTAGTGTGTTAGAGTGTTTAAAGGGATGTATTGTCTCTAAAATAACATGAAAACATGATTCTTTATATTACATTCCAAGGTGTATAGCTAATTAGCCACTAATATACAAAAGTAAACTAAAAAATAAATGTAAAAACAAGAGATTTATTCAACAAGACAGGCAAGATCACCTCTCACCAGCACGTAAGTTGGTTTGAATGTATCGAGCGTGAGGCAGAGCTCATTTATCTTCTCTGGCTCTCGCCCACCTCTCCACCTCCCTCTGCCAGTCAGTTAGTCAATGTTGCAGACAGCATGCAGCCTCAGAGGCGAGATGCAGATTGATAAGGGGTTCGGGCAACATAAGTGGGTGTAACTGGTAGGATTCGACACAATGCCAAACACACCCCTCAGGGCTGGAGCAGTCACGCTCCATTTCTGCTGCAGTTGTAGCCAAGGAACATGAGATTTCTGATTCATGTGAAGTAATTATGTCTGTATTTCATATTCTCATAACTGTAGAATAAAAGGGGAGATGACTCAGAAGCAGCTGCATAATGCAAACCGCACTTATTTACATGTTCACAAATACAGATTGCCAATAATAAAGTGACACAGAGGGAAATGTTTATAGCTTCCATCATAACTTTATTCTTTGAAACTACAGTTTTGAGTTAAAAATACTTCTCTTGAACGGCAACGCAAAACAACACACACACGCACGCACGCACACACACACACACACACAGTGACGCGGTTGGGTGGATTCATCACAGTGGTGATATTCAGAGAGGCACGCTTTAAAATAAGTCAAAGTGAGTCTTTTATCATTTCCACCTAAGGATGACAGCAGTCTTTACTGTTGCATTCAACAGAACAGCATTTTCTAAAGGGTCCTCAGTCCCAGGACTTCAAATCAGCAGTAGTCATTGTCATGCAGAGCTCTACTGTGCACAACAGGCCTCTCAGAAACTCTATTTTGTAGCCCATAACATTCAGAGAAACCGTCACGATGGTTATGGCAAACAGTACCTATTGTCATGCAGCAGACTGTGCATGCATAGAGGGAGAAAGTCAACACAGTACAACAAACACATAACTCTGACATGTACGCATTTTCAGCTGAATAATATACTGTGTAATTCACTATAAAATCCAAACATTTTATTATGTGCGGTGGTTCTCAAAGCTTCTAATCCCAAATATCCATTGACAGCTTAGATGAGGATGACCATCAAGATGCAATTTGATGAAGATTCATAAATTTATACTGATGGATCATATATGGAATAATGGCAGACTTAACCGCTTTTTATTTCTGGTGATACGTGATGCATTTTTGAGGCCCATGGGAGCCAAATGCACCAGTTTGAGAACCGCATCTCTCATGATACAACGTGACCTTGTACTGACTAATTGCTATGTAACAGCTATAGGTTATTGCTGGTGAGGTATAGCTTGAACTGAATTGTTAATTTAGCACAGTTCATGGTGACAATATTTTTTAAATACCGGACAGAACATTTAAATTGGATTTCTAAGAAATACCAAAAATTAAAGAAATAGTTCAAAATTTGGGGAAACACGCTGATTCACTTTCTTACAGAGAATTAGATGAGAAGATTGATACCCCTCTCATGTCTGGACGCTAGCAGACTGTGCTCTGGCAACAAAAATATGTGTAGAGGTAAAGCAAGGTTCTAGGTGTTAATGAGTTAAGCATAACCGGTGGATGTACAGTATATTAACCCTTGGAACACAGTACAGACACGCTACTCTACTGTATCCAGGTGAAGGATAACAGAACAGCTAGCCAGTTATGTGGCCACATTAGCTAGTTATGTGGCATTTGACATGGCTAGCCACCAATGGTAATAAATAGCTAGAGGTTCGAGGTAACTCTATTAAAATCTTAATTTGAACATGCAGCACAGTTGGGACACTGAACTCTGACAAAACAAAAATGTGCGGAGGTAAAAGAAACAAGGCCCTGGTGATGTTGTGAGCATTTCCCCCAGTTATTAACATTTTTGTTTTTATATTAAACATGAGTGGTGGGTGTATTTTAACCCCTGCAGCAAACTGCAGACATGCTAATCTACAGCAATTAAATCTTCCGCTCACAGCTTCTACTGTTGTTGAGGCTAAAGTCCAGGAAAAAAATGTAGCTTGCAGGAGCGAGGAGGGAGGATTGGAGAGGTTAGAGGTTGTCTTTTTGAATACATATCATGGATACTCTGTAGTTCTCGACGGACCATTTGATGACTACACTGCAGCAGGCTGGGAGGAGGGGTCAAAGTGTAAATCTAGCTAACAGAACACGGGTCGTCCTTGCAGGGCTTGACATCCCCTTGCAGCAACTGGATCATAACAGCCTTGGTCAGGTAGCTGGAGGTGCCTCTCTTTCCCACTGGGGGTGTGTTGTAGAATGCCTCCATGTCATCCTGGCAGAGGCACAGAGGAAAAATCACCTTTGACAGGATAATGAGATGTGTTCTCAAGAATTAAAAAAAAAAGTGCTCATAGAAGTTATTTTAGAATTAGATGCTACAAGTAAAAGACATCCTAGCAGGATTATATCTCACAAACTGAATAAAGCTCTACTAAATTGGACACTGACAGTTTCTATTAGGGTTTTTAACACAATTTAATTAAGCTAGCCCTTTAGTTAAATCATCAGTGGCAGACAATCATCACGTTCAAATGAGACAATGATATAAGTTAACCCGACGGCCTAGGGGGAAGCCACTCTACCTGTTTCTCCATGCCTTCAAAGCGGCTGCAATCCCTCTGGAAATCGTTAAAGGCTTCCTTCACCAGACTGTCTAGATCCACCTTGTCGCTGAACTCCAGCTCCGGGTTTCTCTCCAGCAGTATGGACACCACCATCAGCAACTATTCACACAGTAGAGACAGGAGAAGTTGTCAGACACTGAAAAAAACATGATAACAGCAACAGAGTAGAGTCTTTTTTTTACAGGTCTAAACCTGACTTAATCGTAATCACAAGGAATCTTAAAATGAATTTTAAACCAAATGGAAAGCCAGTAAAGAATTGTTAGAAGTAGAGTCCCTTGATGTCCTCGTTGTTGGATTTTGGACAAACTGCGGTAGTTAAAGAGAGATGTGTGACTGATGCCAGAATAAAGAGAGCAAAGTCGATGTTATGTTGAGTAAAAATCCATACACACTTAATTTGACTGAAGTTATCTTCATGTATTTTGACTCTGTGCACATTGGTGGTGCTGGTGAATGGGTTTGTTTACCTCTACTATGATTTGTCTGTACTCAGGCAGGACGATGCTCTTCAGCGTGTCCTCCACCAGCAGGGAGAAGTTCATCTCATACATGGTCATGTCAGACAGTGTAGGTTGCTACAGAGAGGCAGTAAGAAAAATTATAATTATTCATTTTTAGTTGTTTTGTCACACTGAAGCATCACTGTGAGCGCAAACGAGGCAGAGGGTTGCGGGATCTTCCTCCTGTGCACTAACAACCTCGATCCATCCTGGTACCTACAGTAGATGTTTTGTGTATCTGGTTTATATTTGCAGAAAAGTGTTTTGGTGGATACTGTCACTAGTCCTTGAACCAACTAATAAATGGGAGCAACACTGAGAATCAGAATTTGTTAGGTATTTGTTAAAGGACAGCAAAGCACAGAGTCTGTGTCTGTAAGGCATACTTGTGGCTGTTAAAAAATAAAAACAGTCATACAGGTTTCTATAACCCGTAGCTGTTTGTATAGCAGAACACAATACACATTTAACCAGCATTGGACAGAGTATTTATCCTGCAGCAGTGTCAGGGGAGGCAGGTACCTGTGGGAGGTGAGTCCCAGCCACCACAATACCGTTGGGGGTCCTCTCCAGGATCTGCCACACACGATCATAAAAGCCCAGAGGGGTCCTGTTCAGAGAGCCATCGATCTGGCGCCTGTTCAGCCAAGACCTGAGGTGAAACGAGGGTGAAACTGTGGAACCGAGCTTTAAAGACTGGGGAAATATAATGTTGATAGCTGTTGTGCTGGAGGAAATTGTCTATGCGTCTATGAGATAAGATATGAGATAAGATAAAACTTTAATAATTCCCACGGGGAAATTGGGTTGCAAAATAATCTGGCATAATTAGATATGGATGTAGACAAGACAGAAGATAAAATAATTAAAACTAAGATCATACACCAATGCATTAAGATAAAGACACGGCGTCTTCAAAGGCAGATTTGTGAGTTGAAAGGGATGAGAAAGCATGGATAATGTTCCTGATAGTGTGAATGTGCGTTTGAAGACTACCTGCCGGTGTGTTGTGGCTGCAGGACATCCAGCAGGAGCTGCTTGATGTCGCTGGGGGAGAGTTGGTGGATGTCCTGGGGTGGCATGTCTCCCGCCCGGATCTTCAGCTCATGTTTCATGGCCTGGACAATCCATCTGGAGATCCAGTACACACACACACAAGGTTAACACCCACAGAACTGAACCTTATCCAGCTCACATGGGGATGATTACTTTGTTTGAACAAGGATGAATGTGTTAAAGATAGCGTCCTATTTACAGTTATGCTTCACAGTGTCAAGTTTCTTACAGCTAAATTTAATACCTTTATTTACAGTCAAATAAAAAGGCAAAGACCACAACGAAACTGAAACAAAGTAAAGATAAAAGCAGCTGGATGATGGAAGAGAATTTCGATGGTTTAAAATGCTACACTGTAACTACTCTCACAACCTTTCTTGTAACATTGTGTTTTCCTGACAGGATTTTCAGACCAAACTGGAGAAATTTGTTCAAATTCTGGAACTTTTATCCATTAGGTGCAGAGCACAGCTATAAATTGAGTTTCAGTCCACTTCCAAGAGAACTGCAGTGTGGTTCATTTAGAGCAAAAACTAACTTCAGAAAAACAACCTGAAATATAAGGCCTCACTGGCATGGACACAGACATTTGACAGCTACGAGTGATGTTTTGATCAGATAACATAAGAAAATAAACTGAGGGCAAACTGGAGCCTGAACTAATATTTACATTAATATATTTATTTATTTAATAGATTTATTCATTTCTTTATGTTTTGTTGAGTGGTCTGAACACCAGGGAAGGACAATTAGAGCAAAAAGTATATACTGACTGAGGCCATCTTGCTTGACTAAATGTACTGTACAAGAGTTGTAGGGGCACCATTGCAACCATCCTGAACCCAAATTTGTCCTACCCGACTCTGATCTTGAGCATGCCGCTGAACAGCTCCGGGTTGTTGGAGATAATCCATCCGATATGAATGACCAGCTCCTGCTGAAGGACGGCCTCCCGCTCCCCACCGTGAGGGGAGCACTTGCTGTAGATGATGCCTTGGATCACCCCTGGCGACAGCGGGTTGGAGATCACCTCCTCCTCTTGCCCGAATAGGCCGAGGGTCACCTGGTAATCACGGGCATTAGCACACATGCACACACACGGGGGAAAAAAGAGCATACACCAAGCCCACATACCGTTAAAATGTTCTCTGCAGTGCAGGAGAATCATGTATAACACATGTAAGATTTTGTGAGCATGTGTGCCTATGCATGTGCACGTGTGTGAAAGTGTGCACATGCGTAGACTGGCACGTGCACACAGTACTTCCCCCAAGGTGCAATTCCTGCAAGTATCTTTGTTCGATCACTCTAAAATTGGCCTCCTCTCCCAGAGTCACATAAAAGTGAGAAGGAAAAAAATTACAGATCCTAAGATTACTCTTTTGTATTGAGTTTCCTCTGAAAGCCATCTCATAAAAATTACACCTCACCAATCTTCCCGATGAGAGGACACACTTTTATCCTTGCCTTCAGCTGATGAAACTCGGCACTTTGAAGATGTATCGTTCACCTTTACATCTAAACTGATTCTAACTGAGCAAAGAACAGCCTGACGCTGGAAATGACCAACTTTGAATTCATGGGGAATACATTGTTGAACTTTAATACTGAGGAGAAATATAATCAAAACTAGAATTCAGAATTGACTTAAATGGGGTGGTGCCTCGCTTTTCTTCCAACTGAGCTGTTACTGTAGCAGAGGAACACAGCCGTCTCAAATCTTAAATCAGCTTTTCCAATCATGTTGAGAGGAGCATTCCCTGCGGTAAGCAATCTATATGCAGATTCACACCTTGAGCTACTTCAGCATAATGAAATGCCTAAAACTGTTCAGAAGGGTAAAAATGAGGCGAGATAACTGACACTCTCGAGAGGAGGCTAATCTCTGAGTAACACTTGACAGGAAATGATGCACCGAAACTCATCCAGCGTGAGCGAGTGGCATCAGACAAATTCCCGGGTCACAATATATCAATTGGCGCATGGAGTGTGTCTAGACACGTGGACACGGTGCATATTAGGATTCTACGCGGGGCACACTGGCAGCCTTGTTACAGCTACAGCTTAGATACACACACAGTGGAGGTGAGCCATGGTGAGGGATATGAGCATGCAGCTAGCCTAAGTAATTCCTAAAGGACGACAGCTTGAGGAGCTTATAATGATATATTTCCAATTTCATTTCTTTTAATCAGTGAACATTAAAATCATTGCCCCAACATGCCATTTCCCCAAACACATTTGTACAAAAGGGACAGTTATGGTAAACTACTCAGGCCCCGCTGTCCGTGTGTCCACTTACCTGCTTGCCATGCACTAAAACACTAGTAATACTGGGGGCAAGGCTGTCCACTAGCTTAGTTAAGAGACTGGCGGCAAGACGGACAACAGACCTAGTGGGCGAAAAGACAAGACAAAAAACAGTCTTGACATCATGACAGATAACATCTAACAGCTAGGACTTTAACAAACCACATGTTTTTGTTCATTCATACTACAAGGCTAAGGGTCCAACATATTATATGCTGTATGTGATGTTCAACTTGTAATCAAATTAAATGAACTGCCTTATAAAATAAGGAACATGTGGAGAATATATACTGTGTGCATTGGCCAAACGAGGTACCATTACTCAAATATTTGACAGGCGTCACTGCTTGTTGCAATGCCCTTAAATTTACAAACCATCCAAACATCAGAGTGAAATTGAAAACAAAACAAATAATTCCTTTTTAGAATCAAAGGCGCCCACAATTTTCAAACTGAACCCCGCTGAGGATTTCAACCATGTAAGAAATAGCAATATATGTTGTCCTTGTCCCAGTCCTGATCAATTAATCTGATTTAACATTGAAAGCCCAAGTAAACGGTTGGCTTCCCAGAAAATATTTTAATGTTCACTAATTTCTCAGTTCATTATTCACGAGAGTCACTGCAGCCTTCAAACTGCCTCCTCTTGCCTGCAGGAATCCTACGAGGAAACAGCAGCACACATAAACTGTGGTTATCTTTATATGGTAGCCCACAGCCAGGGTTGCTACAGACACACACACAGAGTTGAAGCCATCCTCACAGAAGCAGTGAACAAATGAAATAATTTCATTAATGAATACAATCAGCTGAAACACAACCTCCTCTTATTATATGCTGAGAGCAACTCTTGTTTGAGGTGTGTGTGTGTGTGTGTTTGTGTGTGTGTGTGGAGTTATTCAGTGCTTAAACCTGCTGAAGTACGAAGGCACATCTTGAGCACAAAGAATAAAAAGGCAACAAAGCTTTAATGTTTAGAAGGCATGATGTGGTGTCAATCCACTGATGCTTTGTTGGGGAACCTATTTCAAGCTTCACTTCTCCTGGCCCATGTTAGGCAAATGAGAAAGTAAATTGAACTGAGTATTGATGCTATTTCCCAGCAAGTTGGGAACCAGCCTCCAGGCTTTTTTTTTTTTATTCCATGGCTTAATCAAATTTCTTTATGCTAAAATTCTATTAATCAATAAAACAGCATATAATAAAAGTTGTCATGTCAGTCAACCTGACACAAATTCAAATCAAACCATGGACACGGAAAAAAACACTGACCGCTAAAGGAGGGAACAAACGCTCAAATGAGAAGTTGTGACAACCACCTACAGTATTTGGGCAATTCTTCATGAGTCGGGCCAGCAGTATACCACAAACAAAATTGAATTTTAGCAGCTTTGTGACCAAAGGTCAAAAAGATATTTTGTTTGACTGGAATGGTGGGCGAGGGCCTGCCAGACAAACGTTTCATTTCATTTAACATGGTTTGCTACTCTCCAAAAAAAGTACACTATCTTTGTGACTGGGTCTTTGAATAATGGTTTCACACATATCCTTGCTTTGAGAAAGCTGAATATTCAAGCTGGGGTGATCCAAAAGAAACTTGAATCCCTAATCTACGTGCCACTTTACTGGTGCTGTCTGTGCAGACATATGTGTAGTTCGAGTAACATTTTTTCCAGTTAGCCAGAAAAACAAATGTTATTATGCTGATTACAGGTTTAAGATGGAAAAGGTGGGTTATGTGAATCCTTTGAGCCTTGTGTTTTCGGTTTACTTCCATGGAGATACACTAGTTCTAATATTATTTCATGTTGAATTTGCAAGTTGTGTCTGCTCCCATAGAAACTACCAAGCTCCTCCATCTAGCACGGACGCCCTTGATGAAACAGACCTGGACTGAAGAGTGAGTGTAAACGCCATATCCGATGGCCAAATTCTATTTCATTTGGAGTATACAGCCAGCCTTATTGTAGCAGGTGATGCTGAAGTAGGACACAACAGCAGAAACGAGAGTCCAGCCTCTGTGATGGTTAATGGAGAGAAAGCAAACACTGCTGACAAGCTCCTGTACACGTCTGAGCCAAGGTGCCTGCTAGCTCGGCCTACGTAGCTGGCTTGGCCAAACTCATGACTGTGTGAGTGTTAGCCATCTCATTATGCTAGGCTTGCTGGTCAAGCCTGACATAGCCTAGCTTTAGCTGGTTAACATTTTAGCAAGATGCTAAGATACTAGCCTGCTACTGCATTACACCACCTGTTCCCAGGGTGCCTACTGGTCAGTTAAACATTACTGTGAGAAGTTCAACTGAACTCTTTAAGACCTATTTGACAGCTAAACTTGGGACTAGCATTAGTTTACACAAGAATTTGCCTGAATAATGCGGAGTATTGTCAGAAATGACTGTCCCGTTAGCAACTGATCTCTTTGAAAGTTTCCATATATATTTTATACACTAAATGTATTTTACACATTTAAGTTATTTTATGATCTTATTTAGCCCTTTCAGGAGATGTAAGCTAACGTTACACACTTAGCTTATGTCTTTATTTTTATTTACTCATTTACATAAAGTAATGACAGTAGAAATATTGACTTTTTGA
>NTHP01000032.1:1522048-1576959 GCA_003416845.1 Oplegnathus fasciatus
AGCCCTGTTGACACCCTGGTTGTGAGGAATCGCAAAGTGGGACTGGCTGGACCGCACACAGACAGCTAGCTAGCCAGCTAGCGAGCCAGTCAACTGGGAGTAAACATGCAGAGTCTCCTGCCAGAACATTACCTGTTTCCCATTCACCAGTATTGTGGTGATGTGAGGAGCTATAGAGCTGGCGAACTTCTTGATAATGACAGCAGCATGGCGCACTGCCAGCCTACAGTTCAGCCAAATTAAATAACAGTTATTCTAAAGTGTCATCAGGAGAAAAGATTTTGTGAGGTTGACAAACGGGGACCCAACAGGTATGGAGACAAGACAGCTGGTTGAGGGGACCCCAACAAAAAACAAGCAAAGTTATAAAGTCTCATACAATTTTCCAACATAAATTCCCAACCCCTTCTAATTCACACTAGATTATTCAACTGAGCAATGAGAAATAATGATCACTGGTCAACATAATAACACTTAACACTAAATGTCACCATCCTACAGGGCATCGCTGGTCCTGAATGCACTTTTAGGGCCCCGTCTTACACCCGGCGCAAAGCGGCGCACAGCGCAACTGTCATTGCTAGTTTCCGACCGACACAGTTGTCATTTTCACGCCCAGCACCCACATTGCGTAAGTAGCAAATGCACTTGTGCCCATCTGTGCGCCCATGGGAGTGTTGGTCTTAAAATGAGGTGTGGTTTGGCGCATTGCTGTCTTGAGGCAGCAGAAAGCGATTGCGCCATTGACCAACAAAAACCTGGTCTTGAATCAATGGCGCTTTCACTTCGCGAATGAAAACCGTTTGCTTCTCCAACTTGCAGAATCTGCCATTTAAATAGAAATGCGCCAGGTGCAAGTGCTTTTAAAGTCAATAGGAGACGACAGTCTGATTGGTTTGATTCATGTTACGCCCAAAACACGCCTATGATTAATAAAGAGACTAAATACAACAGTTTTGCGCCTTGTGCCTTACTTTGCGCCCAGATATGCGCCCTTTTAACCAGCAAATATGGAATTGGACACGCCCTAAATGCACTTGCGCCATGCACTTTAGACCATGTGCTGTAGATCATCTACATAGGGCCCTAAGAGTTGATGTTTTTAGATCTGGACACTTTTGGTAACCCTCTTTATATTTAGCCTCCATAATGACAACAAAAATAAAACAATCAGATCTGGACTAATGACAATGTAAGCTCAACAAATGACATAACAGACTGGACGGCTGCAAACAGTGGATGCACTGTAAGTATTTGTGTGTGTGTGTGTGTGTGTGTGTGCGTGTGAGTGAGGATATCAGACCAAAGCTTTCTGCTGCCAGCTCTTCTGTAGATTCTCTCCACTTCATCCATCAGGGTCTCTGGAATCACAAATATACAGTCATATCCACATGTATCTACCATTCTCTGTAAATCAGAACTGTCAAATTAAGCAGCTACTACACATTCAAAAGAATGAAGTGATGAATCCACCAAAAAGGGTTTTTACAGGAATAAAATGGACAGATAGCAATGTTAGCAAAGCTGCTAACTGATAACACCCCTGACATGATCACAGTTCCTGCAAAGCTGCTGTTCCAGTCCAGTACAACTAGCAACAAGTTCTTTAAGTTGCTCATTAATCACAGTGTGCATGCTTACCGTCCTTGGCAAGGAAGTCTGGTCCTTCTCTCCTAAGAACGATGCTTGCAAGCTGAGCCTGACTGGCCAAGCAGTCACAGTCCTGGACAATGACACACACACACAGACAAATGGGATGATGGGAACACTTGTAGAAATGCTTTTATTGCACACTTAATACAGAGCTGCAATATCATCCACTCACAGTGAGCACTAACAAGCAATATTAAAACTATTATTGTTAGACCAAATCATAATGGGTAGGTTTTGCCTCATTTAAATCTGATAGCGGCCATCATGTGCCTAAAATATGGAAAATAATGCATCTTTAAACATGTCAGGGGAAGTTTGGGGAAAGTTATTTATTTTCTGGTTGAAAGTAAAATGGTTATCATGTTTGGTAGCTTCGATGTGGCCGCTAACACACTTAAATACATTAAAAACAGACTTCAATGACAAAAAAAAACTTTTTAAAAATCTGTTTCATGAGATAGATGACTAAAAACACAACTAAGTGTGATGTAGATGTGTCCTGAAGTCCTGATAGAATCAACGAATCACATTTGCAGTGGGCGTGGGTTGAGCTTTGGAGCTTTTCAAACTCTTGGATGAACACTTGAAAACTTGATATATTCAGGTGCAGAGCCGGATCTGTTAAGAGATCTGTTAATTGTGAGCAGACTGGTTCTCAAAACCTTCGCTCAAGGAAAAATGTTTGAACATATTTGTAAGATGTCATAATGAAGCAGGAGACAGGTGGTCAAGTGAGCCTTGACAAGAGTGGGCTGTGCCAATGAGTCAACAGGAGGGAACAATGAGCGCGCAGAGGTTATCTTTCACACAAATAATAAGGCAAAACTTTCGCTGTTCTCTGAGGAGGAGGCAGGTGGACTACGTCTAGTGAAGAGTGTTGATTAATAAGAATAAGTTCTGATTAATATGAAGGCCTTTAACATTTAACTTTCACATTTAAGTGTTTAACAAATGTTTAATATGAGTAAAATCTGACTGAAGTTTAGATTTTTCTGTTCTTCTGGCAGGAGAGTGGCATGTTTGACTGAAAGCATTTTTCTCCACAGTTTAGAATTTCCTTGGCTGCAGTTCTTGTCACTGCTAACTCCCACTGTTTACCTGGGGATGGCTGCAGACAGTCATGTGTCTCTTCTAATACACATTGAGCTGCCACATGCTTCTTTTCACCCGTCACTCTGTACGCACTGACAAGGGCTTGATTCATCACCAGCTTACCCATGCAAATACTACCAACTATGTATTGTAGTGTATTATAAGTGCGCAGCCAAGCCGGGGGAAAACTGTTCAATATTTAACCCAGGTCTCTGTGATGGGGCGGGACACGTAATTCTTTCTTACTGCTTCTGCCAGTCTTAGGTAAGGAGGTAGTGAGTAATATAGCGATGAACTAACCACTGCTACAAATGTAAAACAGCAATAGTTACAACTTGCAACCTTTCTTGTAGTTGTAGTAGCAGATATTTATACTATATTTACTTAAATTAGTTTTTGCTCCTCTACTCACATGTTTCTAAGTTGTTAAAAAGAATCACATTTTAACGGCAGTTATTAATCCCAAAATGTATTTGTGGGCCCTTTTCCCCTAATGCCAATCAACTCACGTGGAACTTCTGCATGATCTCATGGGTGGGCTTGTCCAGCCACTCCTCCACACTGATCTCTGGCTGCTGCTCCAGGTCTGAGGCGTTGGGTGTACTTGTCTGTCTTTTCACCTTGGAGTGCTTAGGCAGCTCCAGCTCCTCAAAGCTCTTAAACTCTGGGATCCTATGCACACACACACACACACACACACACATATACACAGAGAGAGACAAGTTACACTATGTGTGATATTTGTGCAGCTGTTGTATTGCTGGTTTTACTAATTTGAAATATTTCATATTTGAAGCAGCAAACAAAACAACACTGGCATCATTCCTTTGACATTTTGTTATTTTACACTAAACTGATTTACTGATCCTGAATTATTTTTTTTTAAAGTCTCTATTAACATTTATGAAAAAAATAATCATCCGATTGTAGACATATCAGATGGATGAGTTGTTCTATTTGTCCACTACATCATGGAAATCCTTATTGAGCTTTATGAAATGTCCTGCCGACAGACATACTAACAGGAGCAAAAGCACTGACCTCTGACAGATCAAGCATAAAGACTAGAGGAAGCTCTTACTCTGCCTCGTTGACACGCAGGAAGTCCAACTGCTCCACCACCGCTCCAGATATCAGAGTCTAAAAGGTTGATGAGGAAGACATAAATTATTTACAAAGTGATTAGTCTATCAATGTAGACTGTAATACAAGAGAGTCAGTAATATACCTATACATATGTGTGAAGAAATGTATGAGGGAAAACTCTAAAGGCACATTCAGAGCACAAAAATAGAGGAGATGAGCAAACAGAGCTGTATAAATCCCAGAGAGGAGGTTTGTCGGGTGATTCAGTATACAAAACAACTGTTTGAATAATGCAGTTCGTAACAAAAAACATGGAGTAGAAAGGTGTGAACAGAGTTCACTGTTTCAAATTTTACAAATGTGTACGGGAGCAGTAACAAGTGAGTGTCTAACATAGTGAAAGTAAAAGTTTGAGCATTTTAAAAGCATAGCAGTGTAGGAGTGAAGAGTGCAGTTCAATACCACTTGCTCCTGTGGTCTAAATGTGATATTAGCCATTCCAACTGAAGTCGACTCCAAAACAAAAATAAGAGGCGTAGGAGAGGAGCAATCCTGCTCCCCATAACAATGAGATGATGAAGAGGTGCAGTGTTTCAAAGCTGTAGGAGTTAGCTGTGAAGTGAATAGCAAATAGGCGAAGGGAAGGAAGAACTTTAAAACAAAAAAAAAAAGGATCATATGAGGAAGTCTCTGCTGAACACCACAAACACACTGGGAGAGAAGTTAGGGTTGGAAGACCTGTCACGAGTTTGACAAAGCAGTTGGTTAAACTTACCAATGTGAAAATAATTCTAGTTCTACCTTGGCCTTATTTTCCTGCTTTTTGCCATCATGAGGATTGGTGTTCAAAATCCTGCAACTTAAACCACTACAGCCTGCCATAAAAACCCAGAATTATCTGCAGCAAACTGTTTATGGGTAATTGTAAATTCATGCATACTGCTGTGAGCATTCAAATGAGTTATACTTATGCAGAGGCAGCGTCTTCAGATGTGACATGAACAAGGCATCCAGCAAAATAAAGGACGTGTGAGCAATGCTACAATGAATCAGATGGACTATTTTAATACATACGATACGTTATTGTTCACTCAGTATAAAGATATGCAAGTTTTACTTTGTTAAAGCTGCATTAACTTATTTTTGACCACTCGAGGGCAGTGAAAACAAGCTGTACACAAACACAGATATATTATCACCTTAAGTGGATTTGAGAAACTTAGTAGCAAACAGGTGCTTATTTACTCATCTAGAAGATACAGAGAAACATTAGCATTAGAAACACCTGGATTCATTTAGAGTCTTTGTTTGTTTCCACCTGGTGAATGTCAGATGTTCACTCTCCTTTTAGCTCTGTTTTTGATCTCCACCAACTACTGAGGAAGATATCTGTCTCTTTAGCTGCAAAATTCTCCACTATGTTCACCAGCTAGTCGCTAACTTTGTCCGTCTGCTTTTTTGGTGCTGGGCAGGTGGCGTACAGGTGGTTTAAAGCGCGTTTTGCTCAAGCTTCCTGCTGCTGCTGGAAATGAGGTTGATTAGAGTGATGGGACTGAATCATACAGTAAAGTTGCTGGCTGTGGAACCAAAACAATTAATTAAAAAATGCTAAAATGCTCCGTAGAGCTGAGGGGAACTGCAGAGTCAGGTGATAATTCTCTGTTTTGTCACTATAAGCGATGCCTTTCACATTAAACATAGTCATGTGATCCATTGTTAATATCAAAATATTGATTATAGCAGCTTGAAAGACATTTGGTGTTGTGTTTTCATGGCCCTTCCACTGGGTTGGAGGACAATGGCCCTGATGAAGCTAAATGAAGTTACAAAGTAAAAGCTGAACTTAATTAACAGACATGAATGCAAAATCTAGCAAATAAGACCCATTATAATGTGAATTTTCCTCACATTTTGTTGTGGTCCTTTGTTTTTAGATGTCATTAATCATTCATTTCCAGTTACCCTTTCTTCCCCCTTGCAAGCTTTTAGGAGGCATTGCAATGTCTACTGAGGACACACTGATCCTGGGACCCTGTCTGACCCCTTCTCAGTAATACGCCGAATACGCCTTCATTCCGCAAATACGGTATCACCCGGTAATGTAAATGGATTCATTAATGTATGTTGCTGAACCCTACAGTCTTCTCTGCAGACTGAAAGATACATTGGAGGGATCAAACTGTAATCTACTAATTCACCATTTAATTTATTGTGTTCCCCTAAAGTCATTCCAATATACTTTTAACAAGCGACAAAAAGCTTCACCCCAATAGTTTCCATCTCCTTTTTAAAACCGCGCAGGCTCAATTCAGCGTGACCTTTCCCAGGCAAACAAAAACAGTTTGCCTCCCAAATTGAATCTGACAGACCAAGGTCAAAACACAGGTAAACACCGGTATTGCTATTGAAATAAGGAGGGGCTTCAGATTAAGGGCTGGGAAACTGTTATTTTTTTCCCAAAGAAAGAGATGAAGCCCCGCAACACAACTGATTGAAAGATTTGTAATATTAAGCCATTGTTTATTTCAGAGACGGCTGTAATATCCTTTGTAACTGAACCAACAGGAGAGAGCAGGTGGCATATTTTCCCCTGACAGTCGTTTTTATGAAAATCCTTCACAATATGCAAACAATCAAAAGCGTAGTAACAGTAATGGTAACACTGATTCAGTAGTCCACTTGTATAGGTTGGAACTGTGACAATGTTGAGACCTTACGCCACTGATCCTCCCAATAAAGGGCTGACCATCAAATGCATGACTGACTCCTGTTAATCATACAAGAAAGAAAGACACTGGCTGTGGATGTGAAATATACCTTAAATATGATGGACACATAAGCAGAAACCACTGGGTGTAATTCTGATGGCAAAATATATGCAATATAAAATATTTTAAAAACGTTGCTGTTAAACATTTTAGCTATTAATTCCAATTTAATGGTGGAAAGGAAATGTTTAAGGATTTCCTGAGCTGTTGAAGTTGGCACTACAATGTTTATGCCTCCTCTGTCTGCCCCACCTGAGCAGGTTTTTTCAACTGCTGGACTACCGCTGAAGTGAGCAAACAGTGCTTGAGTCACTCCTATCGTGTAGCTAAGGTATCCTTATTATCTTAAATAAAATGTCTGTTGTCGATTTTATGTTTACTTGGTAACAGTTATGTGCTGTTGAGGCCTACAGCTGTTCTGGAGGTTGTGCAGCATTATTTGCCATATTTAATATTTTTAACTTGTCTAGTCATTTGTTGAATAAAAATCAAAGGGAGTCAGAACAAGGAATTACTTTGTTATAATTTAATGCTAGTATTTTTTTAAAAATGCTGTAATTACGGTCATTTTTTAACGATTAACTAACTATTGATTGTTAACATGTCTAATAATCCATTAAAGAAATTCCTTGCATCCCTTAAAAAAGAGTGATAAAGAATGACCAAATGAAAGAATCAAACATGTCTATTTCAATTGGATCCACAAACCTGAAGTCTGTCGACATGAACTTTGACCCCCCCGATGTTGCCTTTCTTGAAGGAGGCCAGCATGTCCAAGACTGGGTTGAAGCGGCTCCCCCTGATAAGACAGAGGTTAAAATGACTCACTTTTGTGGATGTTTTCTTTCCTGCAGTGCACAGTAGAGCGCATCTGTCCAATTGTGAGTCAAAACATTTGTGTTAAGTATTATACTCCAAAAAGAACACATGTATTAATCATCGCAGCTGAAGTGTTTCTGAATGAATCAGCACATTTCATGTGCATGTCCCTCATTGCTTTATTCGGTCTGCTGTCGCCTTCTATACAGGTCATCATCCTGATCAATAGCAAACTAATGACTATTGAGTTGCTTCTATGTGAGCCCATTGACTCATTCCAGATGCTGCAGTGTGACTGTTTAAGCGTTTGTAGCACATTTAACAACCGGCTTCCTGGATAATGGTCAATACTGCTGTAATCAGCCCACCAGCCAGGCTATAGTGATACAAATGAGAAACATTATCACCCTATCAGCAAGCAAATACAGTTGCACCTTCCTGCTATAAAGATAAATAGTACACATAGAAGGGAAGAGAGGGAGAGAAGGAGGGAGAGAGATGTGTTGGATTACAAAAATAAACTAAACTGCATTGTGAATGTCAAGACGTTCAGTTGCGAGCTTGAGCCAGTATCAGACCCAAAAAGAGAGATGGAGGGAGATATGTGGAGAGATAGGAGAAGGAAGAATGCTGTGAGGAAGCTATCAGGACAGGAGGACAGAAAAAAAGATAAAAGAGCTTTTACAGAGTGTGTATATTACTTGATGTTATCCTCGCGGATGAGAACCAGGAAGAGAGGACGTCCCTGCATCTTCCAGCACTGTTTGATGAACTGCAGGGCGTTCTGCACACACACACACGCACACACACACACACACACGCACACACACACACACATCATTTCAGATTGGCATGGGCATGGTGCTGGTTCAAAGATTTCCACTGTTTCTGAGCATAAACTGAATCAGTGCTGTTTCAGTTCAACCTCCTCAGCTGTCAAACTGATCAGTTTGAAGTTTGAAAGTTTAAAGTATAAAATACGTATATTAAAAAAGAAAACTAAACTGAAATTTAATAGGTGTTACATTTTGAATACAAATACAAGTAGTGCAGTTATCCTTGATTGATTTCACAGCCAGTGGTAACATTCAAAATCCACTATTTTACTAAAGTTTGAATGTGTTTAAAATAGATTTCAGATTCATGGTACGCAACTTAGACCTCTAGGCCAAAAAGACACTCAGCAGCTGAAGGTTTGTTTCATAGATTTTTAAAACGGTCATCAACCGACTGGAAGCTGCTCCACAATTGCAAGATATCTATTTGTGATACAAGCTGTAGTTTTGTTTCCTTGCAAACTCAATCATCAATCAGTACATGTAGTGCTTGAATTGGGCCAGTACTCACAGCACGTTCGCTTTCTGTCCAACCCCGCACAATTACTTATTAGTCAGTACTGCCACTTTTTAATTAATGCGCTGAAGGTACACGTGATGTAGTTAGTGTAGGGAACAATAGGACAGTTTTCTGCTAAAACAAGCTGCAAGAAGAGGCAAAACTGTAAAGCTACAATGTGAGGTACAGTACAATATATGGTCTAATTCTGTTGGAAAGCTGCTGCTTAAGAGCTTAGATTTCTGGTAGCTGCCAATAAATGATCTGTACAGAGCCCAAGCAGCTTGTGGTGGTAACATTTTTGATCATTCCTGCACATTAATTAGCATTTTGTATTATGAATGAAATTAAAAATTCTTGCACACAACTTGTGCCCCTAATACTGCATGTGCATGCTATGCAGGTTACTGGTTTAGACTACTGGCACCTTTCATGTCACCCTGAATCAGTCCCAGAAAATGTAGAAGAGCTGAGTTTAGGATAAGCCAGTATCAGTACTGGTATCAGGTAGGCTATGACTCTACATGTGACCTTTCTGTGGGGCCATGCAAATCAAATCAGCTGGTTTCCTGTCTTTTTCACAAATGTCAGGCTGCATCTCTTTAGACCAGACAGATCGAATATATCTCAGTTATTTAAGTTCCACGAGCACACAGAAAGTGGTGAACTGTGGAGTCTTGGCACTGGCAAGTTCCATAAGTGTGACCCCGACTTACCTTAATGTCATCAATCAGTAGCATAACATCTTGGGACAAGTAAAAGTCACTTAGATCAAATACTATTGGGTAGCACACCACCGTCTTGCCCAGGATACGATAAATCTAGAGGGAGACAAACACACACACACACACACACACACACACACACACACACTATTGCATTAGAAGACGGATGGCTCACGAGTAGCCGCGTATACATTATTCTGGGCAGTGTATAAAACAAGCCATCAATCCTAAGATAGAGGGGACACACAGAAGCTACACAACCACTCCTGATAACACACACACACACACACACTACACACACACACACACACAACTAATACAAAGCTCCCTTTCACACATATAGATTGTCACAGGGGCACACACACACACACACACACACACACACACCCATACGGACACACTGATGATGATAATGCCCTCTGGCAGTCTGCCATCTTCCCCATAAATGTTCCATTATAATATTGTCTTAGCAATGCGTTGGGAGCCATGATTCATTTGTTTGGCAATGTCTTTGTTTGAGAGAGCTGCTATAGCTCGACTTATTTGGTCGTGCTATGACCTTCATTTGGGAGGGAAACTGCAAACAACACTGGTAAGAGACATTAGCACACACACACACACACACACACACACACACACATGAACTGTACAAACACACTCCTCCTCAGCCACATAATATGCACACAAACGGACACACAGACAGACAGCAGCTTAGCTTTTAAAAATACAAGTCCTGAGAATAAGCAGAATCTATTCAGCATTCACTTATGCATATTGTATGTCTGAAGAAGAGAAAAACTCTTGGAAATTAACATTTTCTGTATCTATGTTGTGTTTCTGAGCTGTGGTCGACTTCTCGAAGCTCTGGGAAGTTTATGCAGCTCAATATGTGGGAGGTGTGTTCGTGGTCACCCATGACCTGTGCAGCAGGGCAACGCAGAGTGCACATATGTGTGTGCATGTTACCGGTATGTACATGCGTGTGTTGGTGTGTTTCAAACGCATTCATATACCTTGCAGGTCCCGATGCAGCCCACTGGCCTCTCCGGACGCCCACTCAACCCCAGCTTCTTATTGATGGCAAGGAAACGGTAGGCCTGCAGAAAGACACACACACATACGTCTTCACAAACACAACACTAACATTGCACATGATCTTACTGCTAGCCTTTCTGTTTTCAGAGAAAACTAAAATCTACATCTTTATCAGCACATTTTCCCCGTGATCGTATCAGTGTTGCTTTGAGATTAAAAATACCATATTTGATTCGAAATGTCACGCCGCACAGTGCCATTCCATATCGCAATGAAAGTGCGAGTCCATCATCTGTCTGTCCCACTGAGACGTTTCTGTTGTTGCAACTCATAAGCTGAAATTACCACCATATGGCAGAAACACCTACTGATATTAGCTCTGTGTAAAGTTATGAGACGTGGTGATAATGAAAGGTCCCTGTGCTGCCATCAGCGGCGTGCTTAGTGGACCCGAGCACCCCCGTGGGCACTGGAGCTGATAACACTGTTGTACTGAGATGCAGAGGCCCAAAAGAAGAAACACTGAGACCTAGCTGAGCCCTCATCAGAATAAATAAACGACATCATGCTGTTTGATACTTTCCACATGAGCCACTTAGCATATTATACACTGCTAAAAATATCCATCTTAAAAATTAGCTGGTGGAAATTGAACCTTCACTAAGCTCCACCCCTCTTAGTTACTGTTACCTGTCGTGCTTTCCATTCTAGCACGACACAAATGCAGTTTACAATGATAACACAGTGATAACAGTGGCAGATTTACCACTCAGTTTTTTAATTTTTGAAACAACAGGTCTTCAATTTCACACAGAGGTAAACAAAAGCAGGTTTCTCAATTCTAGCTGGCATCAGTTGATTTTGTTGGCTGAAATGACAACTGTTGCTAGCAGATTTATTCAGCTGTAGTTAGATTGCTAATTAACACTAACTCCATGAGGTGCTTGAAAATGCTGTCTCCAGCTGAGTTTATATGTTTCCAGCTGACTTAAAATAGAGACGAATAAAGAAACAGCATTGTTCTTGTATTGCAGGGTGAAGCTAGACTGTCTGGATGCTCACTATAGAAACACACTGTTTGAACAAGCAGCACAGGGATTAGATTTATGCTTTATTGTTCCTATTTTCAAATATGAGGCCATGTTTGGCAAACGTAACATAACATCGTCACATTTCTTCTCATAACATTAAAGAGCAGGATGTGGGATTTTTCTAATGTAATCTGTGTCCCACAAAATAATGTAGTCAGCTAATGATAATGATATACCACACTGTTTAAGCAATTTTGCTTTTGTGTTTTTAGTTGTGTCAAGGCCACAAAAAGGACACCACCCACTATCTTGGATAAGGTTTGGAGCATACACATCTATAACAGGAAGCCTGTGTTACAAACCAATGGCATGGAGTTTGAAAGACGTTTGTGGGAGGGTCTGAAGAAGAGACACTGTTGGTTGCAGTATGGGAAATGTAGGACCCAGTATTTTTGGAAACTTAAACCAAGCTATGGAGTAAAAGTCAATATATCGCAGTCTCTGCCACTTTGATTTTGACCATTCCTTTTATAATTTGTCTCTTATGAGTCACCCAAAATTTATGGATGTGCCATGCTACAATAAATCATGGGAGAACCCATTTGACAGGTTAAAATATCTCCCAACTGAGTGCTTTTTCATGATAAGGATTGACCTAGAGCATATTACCTTGTTTCTAGACAAATGAAACTGAATTGGAAATTGGTGAAATTACTCATTTAAAAGATATGAAAAGCTTGAGCTCAGATTGATGTTTTTTGGCTTGGGTAGAGCACCACACTTTCCACTTTCCTACTTTCACTACCAGGATTGGAGGTCAGGGAAAGCCCTTTATTTTGAGCCTGGGAGTAGGTGGTTTCTACCTGGTCAATGCAGAATCTGTCCACACACTGTAATTCCATCCCCTTCTGCTCTACAGCAGAAGTACTGTAGTTAAATCAAGTCAGTAAGTCCTGTCTCAGGCCTGGTCCCATAGTCTCAAGGTGAAAATACTGAGTCAAGTCAGATCTCAAGTATAAAGCAACTTTGTGAGCTGAAAAATGTTAACATCAGCAGTGCAGGATGTCCAACGTACAGAGGCTATAGGAGAGAGCTTGACATTAATGCTCAACTCCGACAGGGTTTGACTGAAGAAGATGGGCTCAGAGTCGCTGAGGTCAAGTTTCACACTTAATTGGTGGACTGAAATTCTGTGGTGTCAGTCAATCCAGAAAAAGCATAATTCCCCTACTGGTTCAACTTAGATTCTTAGGGCTGATTCAGCTCAACCCCCAACACGAGCTCTAATCAAGTCTTTTATACTAATTGCGGATTTTAGTAATACTGGTGCACAATTTCCCAGGTATAAAGAGCAAGACAGATAAATAGAAATCCTTGGCTGTGTTCGCAGGTGCTGCAGTAATTACCCAGTTGTTACAGCAAAGGGCTCCCCAGTTCGTCAAAACAAAGCAGAGGAAAAGGTCATGGCCTTCTCCCTTAGCCGTCTCTGAAATGCATTTAGAGATGGCAGCAAGGAGAATCAGTTTCCAGAGGATTTCTTTGGTGCTTCAGATAAAAGCTTCTTACCACTGTGTCGCCTGCTGTCAAAATGCACTGGTTCAAAGATGCAAAGAGAAAGAAGATGGACATTGATTTCTCGGCTCTGCTTGCTCAGAGCCCAGTGGCGTGACACACCCACCGCAAGTTACCGTTTATATGTGTGTGCGTGAGCTGAAGCGTTTGCACCACTGTGTGTGAATTACATTTCTGATGTGTGAGGCTCAGTGCGAAACCAGTACTTATTCCCTTTGTGACTGCCTATGAATTCTAAATTTAAATACCTCCCAATCTGTCCTATCATGAAACAGCATCAGTACACCCACGCACTCAAGTGGCACTGCAGGAAATCTGCCTATCAAGCCCCCCGTGCCGCATTCTCCCATCTAAAACCCAAATGCAGTTCATGACATCAACCAAAAGGTGGTGCTCTGCTACTCCAGTGTACTTCACTCACTGTTTTGAAAAGGCTGAGCTGAACACAACAGGAGGAAGCAAGGGCTGGACCAATTAAAAGAAATTACACTAAAAGAGGAAAAAGTATAGTCTTTATATAAAAAAAGAGAAATGCTAATTGGGGATTAAGTGGCATTGCAAATCACTGCCCTAACAGGCAAGGATGAGACCTGGAGGAGAAAAGCCAAGGGAGGTTGGAGGAACCTCTGCACCCAACATTTCCTTCGTGCAGAATACCAATGAAGAACCACAACACACAGGCAGCCTATCAAAGCATCCTTTCATTCCCTCACATTTCCACTGACCGCAGCACCAACAGCAAGCCTGACAGGTGGGAGTGATAATAAAAAGCTGTTATTTAAAAGCTGTATTTCACACTTCTGCAGTGGCTGTAAGGTGTGAGAATGCACAATATTTACCGACAAACTGAAAAACTTTTAATTCACCAAAGGGGCATTCCTCAATTTGATAGGAGCTGAGACAGGAGTAGGTTCCTGCACATTTTTGTAGCTGCTGTCCTAAATAGTGTAAATGTAACTGTTGGTGTCAGAAAATGTGCATAACAGATTTACTTTTATGGGAGATGCTGTCATCCAGAGGGACTTAAAGTAAGCATGCAGGTAGGGGACTCAGCATCTCGCCAAACAGCTCAACATGATACTGTGCCTATTGAATTTGGGATTAAACCCTCTGGTTCTGAAACAGTTTCTGTAACAACTGGGTTGCCCCATAATATAAGGTCGCATTTTTTTTTATGTTTCTCTCAAAACAATACTCACTTNNTACCCATCATCCCATATTAGTCTCTGTTGAACTTCAGTCTGTATTTTTACACAAAACAAGGACTGCAGATTTTTGACCCCCATCTTTGGATACACATTAGGAAGATATCTCTCACAGCCAGTATGGAGAGGAGAAATTATTACAGCGACCAATAACTGTAATCACTGGGAAATGGGAAATGCTGGTATCTGTAAAGCTGGGCCTTCTTCTCATATTTTTAGTCATGATGATGTTAGTCATGCTAACGTTTTGCAAGAACGACAGTCATAGGTGCACGGCTTAACAAAAAACTTCAGTTTAATAGAAATTATCTCAAACACAGAAAGTAGTCCCCAGGAACTCCCTGAAGCTATTGTTGCAAACTGCATAGCATAGTAGATCAACTTCCTGTTCAACTTGTGTGCGCACGCTGTTTTGTTCACTTTCAAGTTAACTTGCTTACATGCTGCAGAAGTAGTAGCAAATGCAAGAAGGTGGTTGATGTCTCCAAGTTTCCAAATTGTAAAAGTTAAAAACAAGGTTAACACTGCAGTTTTCATCAACTGCCACTGTACAGTAAAGGGAGACTAAAGTTGCTCTACAACTGTGATGACGGGACTACTTTCTGTGTTTACTTTGTGTAGAGACAGCTGTTTGAAATGATGATGTTTTTTGAGAAACTGTAGTAGGCTTGTACTGGCCCACATTTCCCCTATCTCTGAGTTGGTGAGTAAAACGTTTTTATGACTAATAGTCATAATTAACAAAAGTATTAGAATAAGACCCAGGTGAGAGTCTCAGCGAACAAAATGTCGTTCACAATGATGTCCACATTGACTCTCAGATATGAAACCCGGGGAGAAACAGCTAACAGGAAGGCTATTTTTGGGCGGAGCAGTGATTTGCAAAGGGATAAGCTTTAGGGTGTGAGGGTGGGAATAACACATTGCAAAATGTAATTGCCACTCTCTCATCGTCAGGCAGCTGTTGTCAACACAATCAAATGGCTGCGACGGACGAGGTGAGGTGAGCAAATGCAGCCTGCAGCACCAGAGATGGTGGTGACTCCGAGATAAACAGATTCTGTTGAGGAAGAAACTGTCTGGGCTTCGGATTTAATATTCAGCACAGCGCCCGCTCTGACTCACAATTGCATATCCGTCGGAGAGGCTGAGCACCGCGCAGCAGAAAGAGGCAGAGGGGAGAGAAGGAAAAAGTAACAGGTATGACGGCTCAAAGGCAGGCGATATACCTGGAGAGGAGAGTTGTTTGGTGTAACGGACATAATGGGGGCGGGGTAGGATGTAGGCCTAGAGGGGACAACAGGGTTAGAGAAATGGATGTGACGGATATAGCAGGAGATGGACAGAAGGTAGAAAGGCTGAGAGGAAAGAACAGGGCCCGGAGAGATGACATGATAGGAGAAATTGTTTGTTTATAGAAGGTGGCGTGGAGAATAGACGCCACATAACAGACATGACAGATGAGGAACAGAGGCTAGGGAGGAGACCAGGGTTTGAGTGACAGATATGACAGAGGAAAGACAGAAGACAGGGAGATGGTAGACTTCAAACAATACACATGCAGATGAGGGACAGTATCTAGACAAGAGACCGGGGTTTGAGTGACGGATACGATGGGAGTGAAACAGAAGTCGGAAGGGAGGAAGTGGTTGGTGTCACAGATATGACAGTACAAATGGTGTAATCTGCTGTAGATGAAAGAAGCAGAGTGGACAGGATGGAAATAGCAGCTAGCGCTGGACTTGTTACTCACAAAATGTTCAATACAGAGTGTAAGTTCCTTCCCCTGTTACTGACAGAGTACCTCTACTGTTAATAATCAAGTAACCAAACAGATGTGCTGTCCAATATTCTGTCATCTCATTGGAATATTTATACCCACAGAAGACCAATCAATCAATCTCTGAGTTTTAGCTCGGTTACTTTAAGTTGAATCTGAAAAAAAATGATAAGGGATTTGAAAGGATTTAGATTTTCTATGCAGATTCGCTGGTGGATTCAGATTTGATGAAATTCTATTGAATCCCATCCCTTTTGTTGAGAGCACTGACTTAAATGAAAGCTGCATCAGGGATTTTTAGAGGATTTTTTTGAGTAGTGAATTTCAGTTTTCTGTTGCAATTGGGCTGCCACAAAACTTGAATGTTTGACTTATAAGAGTAGCAGTCGTAATAATTTTTTCTCCCACTCGTGATGGTGATGACAGTGTAGTTTACAGTGGAAAATCACCAAGGTGAACTGGAGAAAAGACTAAAGCTTAAGTGACTGATGGGCAACAAAGAGATAAGAAAATAGGGTAGGAAATGCTTGTTGAACAAAATATAGATATAGGTTTGGAAAAGGGTAAACAGTAAATGGGAGAATTTCTTTTGTTTATCTTTCTTTTTTTTGCTTATCTGTCATAGGTTGAGTAAGTATCAAAATGCTGACTATTAGGCTCATTCAAAAACCATCATGTATTTTCACAGATCTAAAGAAAAGCTGTTCATAGTTTTTAAAGTTGCAGTTCTTTCATATTCTCTTCAGAAGTTCCTCAATCCCAGCAACTCAGCTGCTTGTTTTGACCTCCAAGTATTCAAATGCAGGAGTGAAACAATTGTTAAGGTGACAATGGAAGTAATTCTGATCTGATCTTTCATCTCTTACAGGACTGTCTCGCGTACCTTCCTGAGAGCAAATTCAAAAGTTGCTCAGCTCCGTGCATCTCCAATTTGCCAGAGTGACACAGTGACGGCTAAATCATTACGCTGATCAATCAACATGAACAATCACTGGTCGACTGATCAATCACTGCAGCCAATCCGCAGCCTTGCTGTGATTGATGGGACAATCAAGAGGAAAACCTTGAGAGCATGAAAGCTTGGACTGACAAGTAGCCAAGTTCTTCAATATTGATAGCTACAGTAACTGCTGAAATGTAATCAGTGAGGTTTCAATTGACTGTTGGCAAAACCCCTCCCTCGAACAGTGATTGTCCAATCATAGTTTAGCAATCATACCTAGACACAGCAAGTCTTTCAAGCTCTGGATTTCTCCACATGCTGAAGTGGTGTGCATGGGGCTGTAGTAAGAGCAATATACTCTGTATAAAAAGTTTGGAAGTTGGTGTCTTTTTTTTTAACCTTTCCAAAACTCAAAACATAAGAGCAAAAGTGTAAAGAATGGACTAAACATTGTGTTTGTGGGCTCTATTGTAAGCCGCTGACATTAGCATGCCTGGCTAATTAGTTACCTTCAGTAGTAGCATGATCTTGCGTCACTTCAAGCAGCCAATAGTTAGCATATCATTGGCTAACTACATTATCATGGGGTTACAGGTTTACAGAAAGCTCCGCTCAGGACTGACACATCCACTGTGCGAGAGCTGCCTATTAACTGCCATATCAGAGTTTAGGGTAACGTTAATGGCCCTGTCCTGCTCTGTATGGGTTTGGGGAAGTTTACCTGAGGTGACTTTGCCAAACTCATCAGCTTTTCCTCATTCTTCTTTCCACATGTAAGTGAAACATTCTATGTGTAAAAGCTAACAATAAAGCATAAATCTAACCTTTGTGTTGTGTCTACAGCCTAACATCTATAGTATCTATAGCCTATCATCATTCTATAGCCTGGTATCTGAATGGCTTTAGCCTCAGGCTTTACACTGAATTAGCATGGTGCCATGTATGTAACCAAATAATGTATATTTACTTTCACACAAAGTTAATGTTACAGTAGCTAGCTATTTGTTGCAGCTAATAAAACCTGCCCACAACAGTTGTCATTTCCTCCGGGCAAAATCAATGGTAGTCAGTTTGAAATGAGCCACCTGATTCTGTCTACTGGTGTTTAAAGTCAAGGAGCCATTGTATCAAACATTACCATGATAAAATCATTGTAAACTGCATGTGTGCCATGCAAGAATGGAAAGCTAGGCATAGCAACAGTATCTAAGGGGGGTGGGGCTCTGCAAACAGCATGGAAACTTGGTGACTGACCAGCGTGTGACCAGTGTGTTACCAGTGTGCGCCTGTGTTACCTTGACCAGTTCCTTTTGAGGCCAGATCTGGATGGGCTCCACCTGTTGGGGCGTCTGCGTCTGAATGCCATAGGTGTTCAAAAACACCTGCAGTCTAGACACACACACATACACACACACAAAATTACAATATTGAATTTATAATTTTAGGCATTTGACAAGTAGCCGTTAATGTAATTTTCAGCACTGGTGCCATTTTAAAACTGATAAATGACTCCCCCACCTGCTGTGGAAATACACAATCCTTATACCAGCCCCAAATCACACACCCAGAAATATTTACTAAATTGTTTGTTCCTTTATATTTCTTGAAAAGAAATGCTGAAATTACTTTAACTCATCCATCCCCTTGTAAATCTACTGTGCTGTGATTCTACAGCAGCTGTCGACCTTTAAATCAATCTATACAGATTTACCTTGTAAATCTGCAGCTTAATGAGTCTTGAAGCTATAGCTGTGTCAACAGAACATAAGGTCTATTGGCGTTGTAAATATAAAACTGTGTTCTATGGTAAATCTTTATCTATTATGAATATATAGCTGTTATTGAACCGCAGTGGATAAGTGGACTGCAGTGGGGAAGATGATACGACAGGCCTGATGGGGACTTGCCTGCAGCAGTAATTGAAGCTACAGGTTAACAAGCTTCACAGAGTTGTTTGACCCTGTTTGACACACTCTTACACATGTATCCATACGTGCGCGCGCACACACACACACACGTAACCACACGAACCCACGCACACAATAAGAAGAGTGACAGATGATGGCGGAGGTCAGGCTGAGCTCCAGCTTTATGAGCTCACCGCAATTACAGCACTGAGAGAGCTGAATAGGAGAGAGGAGCGGAAAACAACCTCGCTTTATGGGCTGCAACACATTAAGAGACACACACACACACACACACACATATATACATATATATACATAGACACACACACACACATTACCTCTGGCTCTCTGCTATCAGGGCCACGTGAATCACAACATCATTCTCTATGGGACCCTGTGAAAGAGACAGAGAATAGAGAGATTGACATATAAACCACACATGTTGCATAAGTTGCGTCAGTGGATATATTATTTTGGTGTGTTTTCTCTCTTTTGGCAACGCTGCAAACGTATACTGGAACTAATGCAAACCTGTTGATCTGTGCGGATGGATTACAAACGTTTAGATCCAAGTGCTCGTTCTGTTATTTCTCAATCCAGTCTACACACATCACTTAGTTTTGTTGTCGTTGTTGTTAACTAGGATTAATGTTTTTTGTGTTCACTGTTATTTAGAATGTTTTTTTTGGCATTCTTGCTCTTGTTATCAGTTTATTTTCCTGCTTTGGAAATGCTGTTCATCTAACATCTATGGCAATAACTGGAAAAGAATTTAACTGAGTTGAATTGAAATTAAAATGAAAAATGTGTGTGTGTGTGTGTGAAAGAGAGAGACAGACAGAGAGAGAAAGGGAGAGACAGTGACTCAAATCAAAATTCAGCTCACTCCCTTATAAAATGACAATAGCCCACATTACTGCTACCTCCACTCTCACACAATTTAAATGAAAGTAAAACTCTGAATAACCAACAAAGGTTGATGAGAGATGCGGGAGCGCTGGGCTGGGAGGGAAGGAGCCGGGAATTAAGAAGGACGAGGGAGATGTAAAAGGGAAGGAAGAGCAGAGATGGAGAGAGACGTTTTCTCGTGAGAGGGGTTGAAACCATTTGACATTAAATGGACTAGTAGAACACATTATTTATGATCATTTTTTTCCATAAGCCAAATAACCCAAAATGAGTTGAAGAATATTTAGCTAATAATTTCAAGCCTTTTATTGAGTAGAAATCCTGCGCATTTGGTGGTTGCAGATTCTCTAATGCGAGGATTTGCTGCTATTCTCATTTTCATATCATCCTAATACTTAATACCCTCGGGAGAAGTGACATGACTAATGGTCAGACAAAGTCAGGAGTCTGACTAAGTCTCTGGGCTCTGGTAAATTGTGGCAGGCATTTGCCATTCGACACGTCACAGAGTAAATGACTCAGAGAATAATCAAGGAAATAATCAATAATGAAATAATCATTAGTTGCTGCCCTATAAGCCAGATTTCAGATTCAGATTTTCACTCTGTCCAAGCATCATGTTGGTTGAGGTTTTGTGTTGTTGGGGTTGATGTCAGCGATTCAGATTACCCAGTTCTCTATTACATGACTTTAAAATGAACTAAGCGTGTCATGGTGACAGAAGTAGTTATTTCTGACTGGCTGACAGTTCATTGCTTTCATAACTGTGGCCTCAGAAGGAGCCTGTCAAGGCAACACTTTATAGCACTACAACAACATATAGACAGTCACAATTGGCCAGAAGAAAGCAACACATCATTCATGTTGCCTGCAGAGTGAATGCAACATGAAAGTCCGGGAGAAAATACAGAGAAAAATGGGAGAAAAGAGGGAACAAATAGTCATTTCAGAGGTTTTCTCTGCAGTAATCTCAGACCTTTTGGGCTTGTGGACAATCAGGGAAAACACAGACAAGAGACATCACAGTTGTTTGTCTTGTACTGGAGCACCTGAATAAATCACACGGAAGAAATCACATGCAAATGAAGCAAATATGTTGGAAAAAGACAACTTGAATTTTCACTTACAAAGGCCGCTATTGTGCTTTTGGAACAGAAGAAATGGAAAATATGTGTACCCAATCACTATTATCTTCAGCAAAGAAAGACACTTTTATTTGTGTGTTTGCATCTCTTTCTCTTTTCGTGTAGGTTTTTCTCATATCTCCAGTATACGCCTGTAAATTGGACTTATGAGCGTGTGTATCTGTCAGTTTGTTAAAGTGTGTGTAACCATATTTCTTTGTCTCATTGCTTGCTGACAGATTTGTGTATGTTAACAAGTGCGCATTTCTTTCTTTCTCATTTGCTTTTCCTATCCAAGAGTTGTGTGTAGTGTTATATTAATGTGCATGTAAATGTCTCTGTGTGTGTGTCCTTCAGTGCCTTTCATCTTCTCCTTCTTTACTTATAGAAGTACCATTTATATGTGTAATTTATACGTGTGTATGTGTGTGTGTGTGTGTGCAAGTGAACTGTAAGCAGAGACGATCATCTTCATTGCGCTGAGTGACGATCTATTCAGGGCCATTTAGGAAGCAGGCAAGAGCTTGTGACTCACAGGAGCAGCGGCCTTTCATCTCGTTCTCATTGTGGGGATGCACACACACACACACACAAACACACATATACTGATATATACATGCATATACATAGAACGTGGCGACACTTGCTGGCATGCACAGATGCTCAGATTCATAATGACAGAAGACAAAGACGGGGAACAACACACTCAAATAAGCATGCATGTGGATCCACACATGCACAGAAAGCTGGGAGCCATTTTGTTTGGTCGATAAGAGCTGGTTTTAGCCAACAACCTTGTTATCATCAATCAGAGAATAGAGAGAGAACAGGGAGAAGGGGGCTGCTGAGTAGAAAAAAAGCAGACGGTTGAACACAAATCTTTCCTGATGAATGGGGGAGCAATGGCTTCTAAAATGCTGCAGTGCAACTCTCTCATTAGCGCTGGTCTCTGAGCAGACAAAGGACTCATTTGGCAAAGGAGAAGATATGGAAATGTATAATGGAGACACAGGAGAAATGTACTCCCTCTCACTCTCTCCTCTGTGCACTGCAGTCAAACCTCAGCGACAGACGACTGTGCAACCGCACAGAGGACAATGAGATGAGCCTTCAAATGTTTCTTTAAACAACCTTTTCAGAGGCATCCTAAAAACCTCAATGTAGTGTGACCGAAATGGTGTCGAGTCGGAGAGGGAAGCGGAAAGGGAGAGATGAGTCGTTTCACCAAAGCGGCTCTGCTGCAGATGGCTAAAAGGTACTTAACAAATCATATTGGACCCTGGATGTACCCGATGGTGCGGCCACTGGTCTGATGTCAGCACAGCTCAGGCCAAATCTAACAGTTTTAGGACCTCTATAGCACTCCCTGGAATTGGATTTCAGACCAATTAATGAAAAGACAAAAACGCTGTTAGAACAAATGAGTTGCAACTGAACACAGGTAATTAAACTTCTGAAAGTAACTAACTAAGCATTATCATACAGTAATTCAAGGTGGCTGCATCTGTAGTACTAAAGGAAATGGACTGAAACGAGAACAGACATGCTGTTTACGTTGCTCACATTGCTCTTAGAGCGGATATGCATGTGAATAAATTTTTTCTTGACCGGAAAAGTGTGCTCTTTTGCTCTTACTATGCTGTCTCCACCTACACATTAAATCTACACTCTAACCTACGAACGCTACGATTTCAATCAACTCCTCTTGGGGAATTCTACTGGAAATTGCTAACTGCAGTAGAGGAAGACAAGGCGGGCTTAGGGAGGTTGAGTAAGCCACAAAAATGGATTGCATCACTTCAACATGAAATAACTCCTGGAATGCTCTCAACATCACAGATTGATGATATCTAATGGTGTACAGTGTGTATCCAAGAGGGAACTTTGCTGTTGGGCGAGCAGTGGGGATTCAGCTGTTGACAGCTTAAGGGCAGATTATTGATTTAACTGAGGAGGTAAGTTTACTGTGACATGTCCAACTCGAAAATCTAAATATTTTGTACATGAGACCATAAAACCAACATCACTTCTAGTACCCTTCACATAGGAACTTACTTCCATCCCCCCTACTTTTTCATGAGACAGTCACTGATGAATGAAACTTAAATCTGTAAACCTATGAATGAACCTATGAACCTATGAACCCATGAAAACCTATTGGTCAAGTTAGATTGATTGAACAGCCATCCAGCCTATCACAGCCATTTGGCCAATCCACCAAGCCAGGGAAGAGTGAACAGTTGTAAGTACGGTACGTGCGTGCAGCAACGGGGTTTCTGTCACTCGCTGGCTGTGATGACAGATTGGGGAACAAGAACAAATCAGAGGAATGAAACGGCCTCTTAACCAGTTAGTAATGTAGGATTTTCTTTTGTAACTTTGTCTTGTTATGTGATGTGTCAGCTCACATTAGTCACTGAACATAAAATGAAATAGGCCAAGAAATAGTCCGGCACATAAACCCTGCGTAAAACCACAAATTGACATTTTTACACTGCAGTTTTTGTACAGTTTAAACAAAGAGAAACAACTTGTTAATTAGTGAGCTTTAGAGGTGCTGGTTGGTAGATTTTGTTACCTTTGGATTTAGCCAGTCTTTACACCACGCTAAGCTAAGCTAAACAGCCTGCATCTTTGTTCACTCTCATCAACGTAGTTTTGAGATGCAGCAGGCAGCTGTTTTAATTGAAAAAAACTCACTGCACGCTACCTGCCAGCTCCTATCAACTGACTGACAAAGTAAGCACTTAGCTAAAGAAGATAGGGGAGTGTTTAGCAGCTAAAAAGCCATATATTTCCCTCTGGGGTTGATGGAATCAAGTAAGAAGATTCAAGTTCATGGGGTGGACACAAACACAACTCCAAATGAATTCTAAAGTTGCTCCATAGGATGTGTAAGTAAGCCACTTTTTGCTAACAAGGTCGCTATATCAACTTAAAAGGTGATGATAGTCTTGTGTTTACAGCTTGCTTCTGTTGCCCCTAAGTGGCCAAAAAATCTATTAATGCAGACGTAAACATATCAATTACTGCATGTAATGATTTCAATATGTTGACGTTTTGAATTTCAATGACTTTTTCAAGACGTTTTATGGATCAGTAGGACACGTAGATACTCTCTGGGTCATAGCACAGTATGTTTCAGCTTTAATCTTCTTACGATATTGAACTATTCTGGCAAATACACACAGAATATGAAAGATGTGCGTGCCTGAGGGAAATCCAGCTCTCCAGGCCAGATTTTGAATACCAAAACACTGTACACAAGGGGGCATGGGCAGGGGCAGAGACCTCAGAGTTGCCACCAAGCAGAACTCGAGCTCTGTTAGCCTGAGGTTTAGGGGTGAAGTAGAAAAACATCTTATCATCAATGCAATCATCCTGCTACCAACCCGTACAACTGCACCAATCATTAATTAAATCACTGAATACCACTGAGTTTTGCCTCCAAGTTTCTCCACTGAATTGATATGGAAATAAGATTCATTTATTCATGAATTAAGCAGAACAAAGCTAAAACAGCACAATGAAGTATTTAATGAAGTATCTCATATTAACTCGAGACCCCTTGTAGGAGGAGTACTTGAAAAAAAACAGATGCAGTTTGGGCCATCAGTGAAGTATGTGCTTATAGCAGCAATTGGCAGGTGGTGAGAGCAGTGTGGCTGGACCATAATTAGACACCCTGATGTCTGGCCAGGGGCTTTAAATATGGATATGAAAACAATAGAAACTCAGCAAGGCAGAATTTAAAAAGGTTCACTGGTTCCTTCTGGTCCCATATGGAGCATCCTGCAGAGTTAGGTCTAGTCCAACCAAGTCAAGTTTATTTCAAAATCATTTTACCATGAGCCTGTATCAAAGGGCTTTACGTATAAAAGGGGCTTAATCACGTCAATCCTAAACCAAAATGATATACTATGACACTTAACGTAATAGGAATTACATAAGTCTGTGCCAAGACATTTGAGAAAATCTTTCTACAGCCAACACAAAGGGCTGCAGTAGCAAAGGGACATTTGTCTACACCTGTAAAAACAACAACTCAGCACTCCTGCAGTCACAGGATGCTGAGCAAGACTGGTCTGGGCCAGTTTAAAAATGTTTATTCTTAGATGATACAGCTGCTGTTATTTCATCGTTTTATCATCATAAAAAAAACAAACTAGTCACAGAGTCTGCCAGGGCGAGGCGTGTTGGATAGTAGTTAAGCATCCTTATCCTCTTCATTTTCCATGAAGAGGATAAGTTCCCTAGTTTTCACTTCTGTAATACAGCAAGGGTAAGACTAAGACATTAGTACAGGATCTGGCACCTTATAAACTATAGACTACTGTAATGTAATTTACTGTGGATGAAATATCGTACGTTTTTGGAAAAGCACCGCCTTGTTTAAAACACTCTGGCATGGATATTAACCAGAGCTTATCATTTGACCATGTAACTCCACTCTTAGCTCCCCGAGTCTGACCTCCTATATGCTCGAGCTGACTTTAAAATGCTTCTCCCAACACATTAAACATTACATGGACTTGCTCGGCCATTAAAGGATTGGTTTGACAGGAAATGATTAGCTTACCATAAAGACTGGAAACAGGGCTTTTCTTTTTCTTTTTTTGTAATCTTAGTGAATGGTGTAAAGAGTCTATAAGAGTCTAGAACTTGTCCATTAGAAATGAGTGTTGCAGTCCTTAAGTCTTCCCTACTGACTTTGACTCCTGAGGTAAGTTATACATTTCTGCCCCCCCACCCCCCACCGCCACCGCCACCACCTCAGGTGAGTTGTGTCTGAAATAGTGGGCTCCCACATGTGAAGGAGTCAGTTAGCTGCTTGAGAAAATAACACATTTATTATCCATTCTCAGAGGGTAAGGGTAGAGGAACCAAGACAACAGTATGGAATAATAAAGTGAGACAAGCGGGGGACAGAGCTACAAAGCAAGTGTCTTTCAGAGGGCAGGGACGAGAGGCAGAGAGCTGTGTTCTTATTTGTTTTGTCTCAGTCTAATAACACTGTCTGCTTCCACTGTGTGCGTGGACCAATCTCAGGCACTTCTCTGTGACAAAAACAAACACTACTGTTTACCTACCCGTGCACGAACAAAGACACCGAATGACTAATGAAAGAGGCACATTAATAAATAGAGGTGGCACACATCTGTCACGAAAACCAAACAAATTAGAATAAATAACTCTTCAACTCTGCACAACGAGAGAGTAGAGACACACACTCCTGGAAAGGAAGACGCAGACAGAAAAAGCAGACCTGTAATTCAGCCTAAATCAATTTCATGAAAGCTGTCACCTCCGATGTTCTAGTAAACCCCCAGAAAGTATAAATATATAAGCTTCTCTGAACCGGCTACAGGCTCAATCGCTACTCTGCAATGGAGATTATAAAATTGAATATGAAAAAGTTGCAGATTATGACATCGAAATGGATTCCAGATAAATGCACAGTGCAGCCTCTGCCTTAGCAACAAAAAAAAAGAAGAAGAAGAAGCAAGAAATCACAATCCACACAGACAAGAAGGTGGAAAAAGGAAATAAAAGCAGTGTTGCAATGGGACAAATTGAGAAACGCTGTCAACAAGTGCTACAGTACATTTCCAGCTGCAGGATGGACTGGCAGTGGTGTGCAGGAGGCCCGGCTGCTGCGTCCTGCCCCTCAGAGATACGGCTGCGCTAAATTTGACAAAGTGAAAAGCCATTTGCCAGAGAACGCTCTCTGCAGAACAGAAATGAATTTCAGCTCCGCTTCATTTGACTTTTCCCCCAAAATTAAAAGCACTGAGTTGTGACACAAGATGAGAAGCGTCTGAGATCTTTCCTTCTTTCCTCTCTTCTTTCATTCCTCCTTTCACTTCTTTCCTTTCTTCTTTTTGTCCTTCAGTCCTCCCTCCCTCCCTTCCTTCCCTGACTCCATCTTACCTTCTTTTTCTTCTTCCTTTTCTTCCACCTTTCTGTGCTTTCTTCTTTTTCTTTCCTTTCTTCCTTCTGTCTTTCTATCCCTCCATCCTACCACTGTTTTCATCTTCCTCCTTTCTGTCCTTCCATCCTACCTTCTTTCCTTCCTTCCATATTTCTGCCCTTCCTTCTTTTTCTCTTTCCTTCCTTCCTTCCTCACATCTCCCTGTTTTTCCATCCATCCATATATTTTGCCTTTCCTTTTTACCTTCTTTCCTTCCATCCTTCTGCCCTCTTGTCCTCCCTTCCTTTTTGTCTGTCTTCTTTTTCTTTGCTTCCTTCTTTCAGCCCTTTCTTATTTCTTTCGTTGTTTCTTTCCACACTTCATTCCCTCCTTTCCTTTCCCCATTTCTCTCTCTCTTTCTTCCACTGCCTCTCTCTGGAACTTCCTCTGCCACTACGTGTTTTCATTCCTCTCACTCTCTCGGCCTCCCTGTCACTCGTGTGTCTCGAAGGTCAGAAGTAAATCGTCTACAAACAAACAGCATTTCACAGTCAAATCTAGGACGTTCCTGTCAAAACACCTCTGCCAGTAATACAATCAAAACTCAAATACACTCCCACACAGGATGTACACAGCTGTAACTCTGCAAATCAGGTAGCTGACAAAGCCTCACCACATCTGATTAATGTTGTGTACTGAACGGAGGCTTCGTGAATTCATATTTTTCCCTAAAATTAGATTTCTGGTGTTTGTTTTCTTTCACTTTCCTTCTCGCTATTTAGAGGAAGTCTTTTAACAGATAGTTATGAGGTTTTATTTATCAATTCAATAAGAGCAACAATTTGTTGTGGAAGGACATTCTTTTAATTGCCTGCTGCGTGTGTTTGAAAGTAGAATATACAGCAAAACATGATTTGTTTGTAAGTGTGAAAAGGGTTGAAAAGACAAGGAAACTGCAGAAAGTTCAGGTGGGATTAGAGTAGCTGCAATTGTGTTTATGTCCTGAGGGGGAAAAGACTGTAAGACTGTGGATGTGTGTTTACACAGCCTTGATGCTGAATGCTGCAGTAAATGTCTACTTATCGGAGATAACAGGCACAATTTCCCACACACACACTGACACAGAATTTCGGTCATATTAGAGCCAAATGTCTTGTTCATTCCCTCCAGACAAATGTGCCTATAACCACCACACAGAGATTTATAAATTGATTGACTGTCAAGATTTCCTTGGATAATAATGGTGCTATTTCTCTTCTAGCTCAGTATTTAACCATTTAAATGAAACTTCGAGTGAAAAAAAAGAACTTCAGCTGAACTCGACGAGACTCGGCGACACTATTTCAAGGTCACATCCCTCCCAGTGTGTCAGCTGGCAAAGCGCAGCACGAGGGAGGCAGCCTCAAGCGAGCATCACATCACAAAGGAATAAAACATTCAAAGACTTTCATAAAGTTAAAAAGCAAGCGAGGGAATTTATCCGCCACCAAAAAAAAAAGGAAAAAAAACTATTTGAATGAAATATAATCCCTTCTTTTCATGCCCCTGCACAGACGAATGACTCCAGGCTCTGTATCGTCCTCGGGAAGTTGGTGTCTGTGCGGCTCAGAGATTCATATTTTGATGGGGGTATTTCAAAGTGTCAGGGGTTTAGCGGAAATACGTTGGGATGGGGGGGAAAAAAACATGAAAGAAATGCTAAGTCATTTTCAATCCGGGCTGTGGGAGAGGAAAATGTCTCTTGTGTACGTTTTTAAAGTTGGATCTATCTCAAAAGGTCATCTGGTGGTAATAATGACGAGACCACGACAACAATCAGTCCCAGCTTTAAGTTGAACACAATTGGAGTGGGGTGGGGTGGGGGATGAGGCAGGAGTTTGATTTAAGGAAATGCTTCCAGTCTGACAACATGGAGGAAAAAGAAACAGGCAGAGAGGTGTAGATGGAAAGACCGGCAGGGAGGGAGGGAGAAGGAGGGCGGAATCACCTCAGCAGAGGAGAACCGAGTGAAGAATTGGATTGCATGCCGCTGGCCGCTGTAATTGTGAAGGCGCCCTTACTGAGAAAGCAATACATTGCTCCCCGGACTCGGCTCAGAAATATTATCCTCCGCCAGAGAATCCTTATGAGTGAAGCAGAGGGAAAAAAAAAAATCAATTGATATTAAAGACGAGCCACGGTGTGAGCTACAGGAGCCACGACTTGTCAGAGCGGCCCTGTTTGATATCAGGCCTGGAGAGCCAGGAAGGCTGGGGAAGATAAGTGGCCTGATTACCACCATCTGTGTGTGTGTGTGTGTGTGTGTGTGTGTGTGTGAGGGGGGGTATGTGACATGTGCATAATGATCTGAGCACCGCAGAGAAAAATAAATATACATGCAGCCACATATGAAAATCTAATGCCTAGTGGTGACAGGTTGTCTCATAGAGCTGTACAGGTGATGGTTTTTATCTGTGTGTGTTTGTGTGGATGTAATTCTGGATAATGCCTTAACTTCCCATCCCTTACAAGCCATTTCAAAGCCACAAACACAAGCCAGCAAATGGCAAAACTTACACTGACTCTCTAATGTGCCAGAGGGTGTGTGTGTGTGTGTGTGTGTGTGTGTATTATTGTGAATGCGCTCTAACGCACACACGCGGCCTGACAATGACCCTGGAACAGAAATGTGTCCTTAGTCGCTGTGCCTACACTCAGAGGTACACACAGAAAGATGCACAACACCCATACACACATAATTACAAACTCTGGGAACAGATGGGCATTATGGTTCTAATGTGTTCTCTCTCTTACTCTCTCTCATTCACACACACACACACACTCACAAAAGCTTTGAAAATGCTCGACAAATAAACACTGCACTGGACTGTTGCTGCCAGAGGAGCAGTTAGAAACCAGTCCCCACGCTCCCCTTTAGACATACAGGACACATACTGAGAGCCAAGTTGTAGTCAAATGTATTTCGATTGGTTCAAAACCTAACAGTGCACACAGCTGTTATTACACAAGGGACATGTCAGCCATTTGTCAGCAAGGCTAAAGTGCCAAGGCACTTACAGGAGCTGCAATTTGTGGTCTGTATCCTTCTGTACGCTTATACAGAATGTCAAGCTCCTCATGTTATAACTTCGGTCAGCCTCCTAACATGTTGTGATACTGGCACAACCTCTGAGAGCCTTGATAAAGTTTCCTGCACGTCGACATCAGTGCATGAACCCACAGGTGCGGACAAAAGACAATTTGATTTGTCACCACTAATACCGATAATCTATTCCTCACTCTTTACATTCCAGACTGTGCTGGGGTTGCGCTGCATGACTGCTCACATCATTATTGGATTTCAGAATACATTCCTCCATCACAAAAATATTATGTGACAATGATTTTAATTATACTGAGTCTATGATAATGTTTGACACTCGGGAAAGTTCAGGCCAACAATTCTGTTTAAGCGGAGCCACATTTTCTTTATAGTTTTGCCAACATGTTTTGTGTTTTACAAGCATTTTGAAACATATTTTTTTGCACTTCATTGGGATATGGTAACAGATGCTTTGGGGCTGTTATTTACTCTAGTGAATTACTGTACTACCACGCGCCCTTCTTATATGTGCATTTACTGAATAGAGTATGTTAGCAGCAGGGAAAACATCTCTCTGTCTGCCCACCTCCTACGTTCTCTATCTCCTTCTGTCTCTCTAGCTACTTGCTTACAGACAAGAAAAACTAGTTGTGCTGTATATGTCTTAAGACAAGTCAGTAACAAATGAAATGCATCCATAAATGTTCATTTTAAGTTAATTGTCAATAAATATAGGCATTTTTCTACATTCACAAGTAAATTATACACTTCAGAGACGTGAACGGGCACAGCAAAAGAATAAGAAGGTATAATAAGGCATAAGAATGGCAGCGTACAGTCCCAGGAGCCGTGACAGAGCCAGATCGCGATGCAGCCATGTCTGATGGACATTACAGTAGGAGTAATGACAACAAGGGAACTGAAGCAGTAGAGCAAGCTTTGAATGACAGGCACTCAAAGGTTTTTCATCTTTAAGAGCAGGCACCTCAAGGTTCCTTAGGAAGTATGTATATGAAACTGAATGAGTACTTGGCCTCTGCATTCGTTTGGAGGAAGCAAATAACTTAAATGAAAATGGCGGTGGCAAATCAAATCTTGCCACCATGTTAAGTCATTATCTAGTTCAGTTAAGTTGTCTTTATATAACGTGATTTGTCATATGTGATAAAAGTGATTTCTCTTTTTTGTGCAAATGCCAGACGACCAGGCTAGAAAAGAGAGAGCACAAAAAAAGAGTCTCAATCTTTTCTTTGCTTTAACAATTTTTGGGGTAAAAGCAGAGCCAGTTAGTGCAGGCGTGAGTACTGTGCGAGTACAGAACCCCCCCATTGTGAAGCTTGGGCTTGTACACTGTCAGCAGTAACCATCAACAAGCAGCTAATAGAAGCCAAGATGCCTCCTCTCAGCGCACCTGGCTCCAAATACAAATCCCATTCTCATCTGACGCTCTGAATCCAACAGCAGGAGGGGTTGATGTACCTTAATGTGCAAGGGATGTGACAGCCTTTTGTTCAAGTGAGGGTTTGGATGAATTGAGCACAGCAGGTTCAAATATTTGATCTTGACTCAGGTGTTTTTGCCATCCTCCCTGAAGTTGTGTATCCTGGCAGCTTGCTTCCCTTTTGTTTCTGCGCGATACCTCAGCCATAAACAGAAAGACACTGTACACCAGAGCTGGCCAATAACACTGACAGTGAGACAGAGAAACAGGAGGGGCCAAACCTATCAGACACCACTAATGGGGCCCCTGGCACAGAGAACAGCTTGTAACACAGATGAAGAAGCAGAGGTGTGTCTGAGGACAGAAACACACGCACACAAAACTTCTGAGAGTATGTAAAAGCAGTGTGTGCGTGTGTTGGTATGAGTGCGATCAGAGGATGCACTTGAGCGCGGGTGGTGTGTCAAGAGTTAATGCATGCAAAGTGTGTGAGTGTGTCTGAGTGATGTCCATTTCCCTGCAGGTTAAGGTCAGTAGCCATCTCTCTGGGGCTTTTACTGTCACAGACCGCTGGGCTCGACATTTCCTGCCCGCCACCAGGCCATTTGGCAAACAGCAGGCTTTAGCGCACTCTCAATCTGTGTGTCTGTGCATACAGTATGTGTGTGTGTGTGTGTGTGTGTGTGTGTGCATGCTTGTGTGTGTGAGTGAGGCAAAGGATACAGAAGGAAAATTAGCGCTCATTGGCGTGAATATGTGATTCTGTTTGTAGGGCTTGTATGAAGAGGAGAACGTGCATGCAAGTTTCAAAATGCAGTGTTATTGTGTATGTATGTGTGTGTGTGTGTGTGTGTGTGTGTGTGTGTGTGTCCATCTGTTCCATGCCGCTCAGGGTGTCACTTTGCTCTTCAGGAAGGGGCAGTCTGTAGATTATTCAATGGTGTCCTACCACTGACCTTTAATCTGTGCCCCGCTGTTTGAATCTAGAGTCACATCCATATTTCACTGATCTGAGCAGGTGTCTGTACTGTTTGATCTCGCCACACGGCCACTGAAATAGCTTCTACAGTAACACGTCTCTCTGGCGAAGAGACACCGTATGGGGAGATGTGATGACAATGCTGCACAGTCTGTCCATTTACTGACACAGAAAAAAAAAAGGTTTACTGTCGAAACACTCTTCACACTCTCAGCGTACATCTGCCTGTACGTACCACTCAATAAAGCACATAACGCCCTGAAGCAAATGGACTGGAAAACATTGTACAAAGCAGGAGGAAGTGAAGGCCCTCCCTCCACCCCCACTCAAAGGATAATCATCCAGATCACAAATTCATATAATGGGCTATAAAAGGTTGATTAAGTACTGAGTCAAAATGTATCGTATGTGCTACTTTTTGACATTAAATCTATGACTACCCAACAGTTCCATCATTATTCAGCCTGTAGCCAGTCTATAAAATCTGCATTGGCTGATTTTTACACAGCATGTCTGATAATAATTTCCCTGGATCCTCTGCTTAGAGGGAAATTATATGTGCTTTATATTTCTGGTTTATTTGGAATACATAGACAAACTGGGTAGTGAGCAAACAGTGCCAAAGAGTGCCACTTCCGGAAACTTAAATTTCCTTTATTTTTAAAAGTTTTTTAGGCAGTACGTCAGCCTAAACTTTTTGTAAAGTTTGATATATAAATTCTATTTGGTTATGCTGCACTATTTTTCTGTGCTTCATGGAAAGCGCTATCAAATTGTAGACCAAATAATAGATGAGATTTTATGCTTTATAATGGAGTACAGTAGATTTTACAATACATGCTTAGTAAGTTAGTATGGTAGTTTCAGATGTAAAGACAATGTAACTTTCAACAAATTTACTACAAAGTGACAAAAGGTTTGACTTCAAAACAAACTATTTTGTTGAATTCTTAAAGCCCCTGAAAATCTGACTTCAAATATTAAATATTTCTCCATAACATTCAATATTCATGGATAAATAAGCAACAATCCAAATTAAAAACAACACTCACAAACCTCAGATGTTCTGCTTCACCAAGACTGTGTGGGTGTGGTTTGATCAGATTTGATTGACAATGACCAAAGAACCCACCAACTGTCATCGGATTCTGATATAAATGATGTTAAATCCTGATTGGTACAGTGTCCTACATTTGCTTATCTTTGACAGTTGTTCGGGGGAGGGCCGAACATCGAAGCTGGAAGCTGCGTGGAGTTACACTGGGTGTTGAATCTCAGTGGGATCAGGATTACTGACATTACCTTTCGCATCACAGGGAGTCAGTGGGTTCTAGGTTGAGATAAAAAAAGTTTCTAAAAGGAGCTATGTGTTTGTGCTCTCAGTGTTCCTGAGTTGTGGGTCTTAAATAGATTTGTCAGCTGCCTTTAGAAGCTGAAGAATGCAATGTTTTGGACAAACATTAATTTTATATATATACAGAATGAAATGGGTTCATCTCTCTTTTTCTTCCTCCCTTCCCCTGTATTTTTCAGCCTTACTCCCTCTCTCCTCTCTCCCTGGCCTTTCTAAACTCCATCGTTCCCCCTTTTCTCCCTCCTTTTATCCCGCCTCTAGGGAGGTATGTTTATTCCTCATGCTGTACTATCCAATCGGGGGCGTCTCCTGACACACGGCTTATCTCTGATTGATGACTGACGGCTCCCGCGGTGTGGACCACAATGCAACTTTTCCATTAACCTTGTTCTAACATAGTGCGAGACATGTGTGTGTGTGTGTGTATGTGAAAAAAAGAGAAATCTGACAGAAGCCAAAGGTTCCTGGAGAGTTTTACAGTGGTGGAGTTGAGTGGTACGTTGCTTTGTTTTTAATGTGCACAAGTGCTTGTTTTTGCATGTGCTTCAGCGCTGTATGTGGGTGTATGTGGGCTGTTGAATTTACAAAAAATAGAACAAAATTCAAGGAGACAGATGGAGATAAAGATAGAGAGCGAGAAGAGACAGACTGAGAGAACGTGACACTGTGAGAATGCCTGAATAGCTGACTAGATTAAGGGTATAACATAACCAACTAATCCACTTTTACAGCCATTCATGACTTCTCAGATCCCCCAGTTGCTACGCCTGCTGAGTATTATTGCATGTTTGTCAGTGTGTTGTCACGCCACGCTCCCTAGGGTGCGTTTGATCTGACTCACCCTCTCAGCCCGGGGGGTATGTTGTCTCTCATGCAGAAAAACCCAACACAGTCGACCCCTGCACTTTAGTAGCTGCTAAACACTGTATCAAGGAAAGCTGCTCTTATCCACAGGGTCAAGCTTAAAAAATAATCAATTTGCAACTATCATTAGAGCACTGAGGTGCCAGCAGCACCGTAGCAACGCACTTTTGCTGATTTTCCACCATTTGCCACGTGGGTTACATACATATTTAACTTGTGTAGCTTTATTTTATAGCTTCATATTCTATTAAACAGCTTTGCAGTTCATTACGGTAGTAAAAGGTTCCTGTACATCAAGCTCCACTTCGCATTAAAATTGCATAAACATCCCATTCACCAACTAAATCACAACTTCCCACCCTCCGAATGCTGGTTGTCTGAGGCAAAACCACATTCCCCTCCTGCTGCGATGCACACATGATGCAAATTTAATGCATCGTGCCCTAGCTCTGTACAATATGGGGATATGTGCTGTATAATCATTTCTAAATTTAGACTGGCCACGCTAAATTGATGCTGTGTTGTGCGTGTTCTTAAAACCTACTTCTCAGGCACGTACAAGAATTTAAAGTGTTGCCATGTCAGCTCTAACACAACAAAGTGACTTCTTCGGCAGGGCATTGCAGGGTAAACACTTAAAGAACTGCAAAAAAATAAATAAATAACAATGAAATGACACATTTTAGTGAGAAAATAAAGGTGACGATTTGTTTTCTGGGGAAAAACATACAGACAACAATACAGACACAAACATCTCTTTCTGCAACTTATTCTCAATGCTAAATGTAGCAGTATAACATCCTGCTGTTTAAATCAGTTTCTTGGTATATATGTTGAAATGGATTATCCTAGATATTTGTGTTGGAAATGACTCAAATGATGAATTAAGTATTCAAACATGATTTATAGGTTATATGACAGAGTGTAACCTCGCCAGCTCCTTTCCATTTCTCTTCTGAGTGTCAGAGCTGATGTCAAACAACCCTGAGGTAACCTTATACAAGCTTATATGTGGATCCAAACAGTACAATATCGCAGGCTATTCATTTGTGTAACATTGAGGAGCATCTCATTTTCTCCAGTTATGGAATGAATTGATGCAGGGACAACACAAACACGCAAGCCTGCTTACATACCACTGCACCCACAGATCATATACACATAAAGACAGAGAGAGTGATATTTAAGATGGATGCACGCAGACTCACAACACATGCGAGTTTTGTTTTTGGTTTTTTTTGGGATACACGCAACGGGAAGCAAATTATTCACATACGCAGAGGAAGAAAGCGTACAAATCAAGCCTTAACTGCATGTGAAAGCCCAGCACGCCCATGTGCCTTTCCTGCCTGCAGACCAAACACTGGATGTCAATGATGCAGAGGCAACAAGACAGCTGCTACACACACACACACACACACACACACACACACACACAATATTTCTTGCTTAAACCACAAAACAGCAGTCTAAAAAAGTGCAAATGCCTCCCCCTGCTTCCCCTTTTCTTTTCCTCTCCTCTCTCTCTCTCATTTTTTCTCTGCCCATTTCAAGCCTCTTTGCCGGCACAACGTGTAAGCTAAGCGTCTAGCTGAGACAGAAAAGGTGTGAAAGAGATATGGAAGTAAAAATAAGGTATGAAAAAAAGGGAAGCATAAAAGACTTAGCGATGGGCCAAGAAGAGACTGTATAAAGTAATGAGAAAGAAACGGACAGAGGTGAGAGAAGCAGCGCAGGATAGAGGGAATAAAGAATGAAGTCTACAATTTGTGTGGCTGTTTGACCCTGCAAGGCACTCCGCTTAGCACCAGCCACATGAATAAACAACCACATCTGATTTCCCCTGGCTGAGGGCAGGACACAGGTACGCTTTGAAACTCAAAGTCTGTTGATTTGCTGCTTCCACGTCTCTCAGGAAAATACAATACTCTTTACATCAGCTTTCAGGTGGTACTGCTTGAAAACTCAGTCAGTCAGTCAATAGAAGGTGATTTCTCAGATTTACTGAATTCTAAAGAAAGAAGAGAAAAACACCAGCGTCACCTGCATCACCTGCAACACCTGCTTTTGAAATGCTGCCTTCCTTTCAAATCATTGTACCTACAAAGTGAATGACTTCCATCACATCAACTCACTTCCTTATCGTGGCTTTTTAAATGACAGGCACAGCACAACTACTACTGATTTTTTTCTGTATGTGGCAACACTCAAATTCTTGGCTGTAAAACATCAATTCAAATGTACCACTCAACAGCATGCAGCTGTTTTCAGCCAAACAGCTGTAAAAACCCATGGTACACTACAGACAGGCACTGTTAGAGACTAGCTGGTGAACATAGTGGAGCACTTAGCAGCTAAAGAGCTAAAATCTCCCTCGGCAGTTGGTAGAGACCAAAAACAGAGCGAAAAGGAGAGCGAATAATATTCATTAGACTTACATTCACCAGGTGGCCAGAAATATGACTCCAAGTGAATGCTAATGTGGCTCGTAACTGCTGGATGTGAAAATAAGGTTTATGCACCTGGGTTCCCATCATACTTTGGGAAGATGAGCTTTAGCCCATGAATGTATTATAAGAACTGGAAACCGGACTCAAAGGTGGTGTCCACTCACTTGACTGAAAATTGCTTGAGCACATGAGCCAGACAAAGTTTTCTAGCTTCCGGATTTGCTTCCGCGTTGTGTGACCCGCTGCACCTGCACACTAGTGTTTCTCCCACTGGCCACACCTGCATGTTCCCACTCAGCCCACAGACTTTATATTGGGAAGACGTCACACAAATAAAATAGCTTTTCTATGCTCTGGGAATGTTTTGCAAATACAAAACCTCCATGGGTTAAAAATGAATAATTAGAGTGATAATTCACTTTGTTTGCAGTTTGAGGTCAACAGTTTTACAGCAGCAACGCTGAGTGGCAGCGCCATATCCAGCTCTCTTAATACATCCATGCTGTAGACCCACTTTGAGCTTACATTTCTTTATACTTTAATGAATCTGCAAGACGAATTTGAACAAAAAGTTCCTGTTTGCACCAGAACCACAGACGTACAGACAACGATCACTGAAGAAAAAGTCTAAACAAGATGATTATGAGGCAACATCTGGTGTTATAAGGAGCGTCGTGTTTCCATCATTTCTTTTGGATGTTAATCTGCAACTGACATCGGCCATATCTGGAAAGTGAAAGTTGCCCTGATTTCGGCAATGTGTGTGTGAGGTCTGTATGTTCAGATGCGCCTGTGTTACGGCTCTGACAAGACGCAAATTTAGTCAATCAGGTTCAATAAGTTAATGGGTGCTCCTAAGCGCGGAGTAATCTTCCTCCCCCCTCTCTGTGTGCCGTCTACCCATTGGTGCCTTAGACAAATTGCCTATGTGACTATACTGCAGAACATTTACCTTGATGCCCCAGTGGGTGGCCTGTATTCGTCACCCCTCACACTCAGTCCACTGATGAATCTCAGCACACCCGGTTAGCTTTCACAGTTTGCATTAACTTCAGTAACAAGTTGCCAGCTCTTCAATAACCTCATTAACAAGTTGTGCAGACCCGAAATTACTTTAAGTTTAGTTTCAAATGGCATGAAAAGATAGTGCCTCATCACTGTGACAGCACACCACAGGGCTTTCAATTTTCTCAGAAATGAAGCCAAAGTAAAACCATTTACTCACACTCACATTTATTTGGACTGCATGTGGCTGAAAACATCAAACTAAATGTGATAGGCTTTTGTTGATGGCCTCCACGCAGAGCAGCGCCTGCTCCCATCAGAGGCCGGGCTCACCACGAGCTGTCACACTGCCTACTAATCCAGTTTCAACAAAGTGTTATTGTGATAAAAGTAATCTCAACAAAATATGCAGCCTACCTGAGGGGAGTCAGGCTATGCTCACACTGCATACTAGTTTAGCAGCTGAATTCATAAAACCCATGCTGCCAGCACAATGGAGCAGCGTGTATTCACCCTGTTTTCCTACTGAGAAATATCACAGCCCATCTGGTAATACAAGCAAGCTGATGCTGATGCGCTGATACTCTATTAACAATGAGAAGATTTAAATTGCTCTCTGTATGATCCCAACTAAAGATCTAAACTTGTAATCCAAAAATGGACAGATCTTACAATGTTTGATAAATATTTAATCTGTTCTTTCAGCCCTTCGGCATCCCGAATTATTTAGACTAGTGATTCCCAACGAGGGGTACTTGTTCCCTGGGGGTGCTTCTGCAATCGCCAGGGGGTATGTGGAAAGATTGTGGAGTAGCTCCACTAATTTGATCAAATAGAAATTAAGATGTAATTGAAAAATATATCCAGATATAGAGTCCACTGCGACACCTGAACTCCACATGCTGCGACTAAGAGTGCATGAAAACTAATTAGCAAAAGAGCAGACATGTTGAAACAGTTAGCTAAAAGTAATGGATAAACAATTTACATTATTAGCAAAAATTAATGGATAAACAGTTGAACTAGCTACAAGTAATGAATAAATGGCTGAAATAGATAAGCTAGCTAAAAGTAATGATAATGAATTAACAGCAACTGGTGCAAGAGACCTGTCTGACGGCTGCACGGTGATACATGGAAGTGAAATCATAATAGTCTCTTTGTATGAGTTTGAAAATCTAAAACTACTTCTTTTTACAATAAGTCAGCACAGCTATAGACAAGGTGAGAAATGTCTATACACAGCTAGTAAATGTCAAAACCTTTAAGTGAGGAAAATCACAATTCTAGTCGCTTACAGAGTTGGCCTTCCTTGTATTAAAGAATATTAGTATGCCCTAGAGAGTTAAATAATGACATTTGTACCTCTTAGAGGCAAACGTTCATCTCTCCATTTCTTCTACTGGCTGACATGCTTTTTTCTATCTCTGTATGTTTCTCTCCGTCTTTGTGCTTTCTTCTGATCTTTCTCCTTGCAACCTATTTGATTCAGTCTGGCGTTCATCATACGTCTCCAGACCCATCCCCTCCTGAGCGCCTTGCTTTAGCACCATCTTATCGGCCGAGCTACAAAAACAAAAATCTAACATACAGGAGCAGGATGGGACTTATCAATCCACACTGTACAGCAAAGAGAATGAACATCAGACCGTTGTATACGTATCTCTGCTTTTCATCTGTGTGATCCTCAGAGCTGCCAGCCGTCTCAGATATGGATTAAATCTCAGACACGATCCACATTCAGAGGCGGTTCGTGGAGGAGATTGACTGGGTTTAATCCACATCTGCACGACTAGCCCTTGGCATGGTAACAAAGGATGGCCTCTGCTGTATAGGTGTTAATGGATGAATTGCAATTAAAACTTTAGCACACACAAATAACACAACAAAGTGGTAAGCAGGATTGAGTAGTGGGAATTTTTTATATTTGATATGGGAATTGCCCGAGGCAGAGTTTGTGGGCAGACAGTGAGGGAGGATAGTTGTGCGTTACGGGGTTACTGCATAGCTTCCAAGCCTACGCACATAGCTGCTGTAGCCATGCCATAGGCTATGATGTAGATGACGTGTGCTTCCTCAAGTATGTATCCGGGATACTGTGGCTACAGCAATACTACATGGAGACCGCAAGAATTGTGATGTCAGGTTGGGTTTTCTCCTACATGCGTCACTCTACATCACAAGAGACTGTAAACACTATTACTGTGGAGAATAATATTAAAGCACAATACAGCCTGATCACATATGATATGCTCGTCTAGTGTTGAGGGGGTGCCATCAAAGGGTGACACCTGACAGTCAAACATAAATCAAAACCTACACCATAGCTATCTACGGTGGGACACCAGTTTACCCCTTGTGTCAAGTGTAAATCCAGCTCAACTAAGTGGATATACAGTGATACATTTCTTAAACATATGTCGGCTCTTGCCATTTATGCGAGTAGCTAGTACTGCTATACATTTGTTTTTTTTAATAATCTTTTTTTACAGACTTTTTTACTGTAACATGCTTTTGTTTATATCATGGCCACCAATAACGCTTGATTCCAATTGGCAGCCAGATGTCTATTAATTTCTGTTGACCGGACAGCATAACCGGCACCTCTGATGCAGGTGTTTGTTTGTTGTTCCAAATTCATTTACCAGGGGTAACTTAAAGAACAAGGATAAACAGCCTGATGAGAACTTGGGTGAATGTGGATTTTCAAACCTTTTCAAAGGTGAGGAAAGAGGACTTTTGAAATAGCTACAGCAAATCTGGTAGACAGAGAACAAGGTCATACTTATCACCGCTGCAAAGACAGTCATAATAATGTTGTGTAGTGTGGGAAGCAGCGCAATTCTTCATTGTTTTAGGCCAAGTGTGTTCAGAATATGAAAACAATTGAAATTGAAATTGAATGCCTGTGAAGCATTCAAAAAGGCCAATTTCAAACAGCCAGGATTGTAAAACTCCAAGTTCAGGCTTGTGATTATCCATTACAATTGTGAACATACAACATGTCTGTTATTATCCCTTATTTACACTTTGAAGTTGTTCTCCTTGGGTAGACTTGGACTACAAACGTACAAACAACATTACAAACATAGAAGTTCTATTTTTTTCCGATGGTGAGTGGGCAGTCCACTTGCTGCCCACTCTGCCTCTACAGCATAAAGCACTTATTGCTACTTGATTCCTAAAATGAAACAACGGCCAGTAAATCACTTTTTCCGCCATGTGTATGTTGTTATTACTTCAGGCTAAAATCACTTAAACACTCTGATAAGTCATATTTACAAGGGTGAGTACATCGTAAGAAGCATGACAGTGGAGAATAAGTGCAGAGTTCAGATGAGAGCAAAGTGATGACACAGTCACAGTCACATTACAGCTTACCAGATTGGAGTATCGCATGCTGACGTTGCGCTGGTCCTGGCGGGGCACGTAGCGGTGGATGGGATCAATATCTTTAGGGCTGATGAGCTCATCCACTGGAATGTAAGCATACACACACACACACAAACACATGCACACACACAGAAAGACAAAACATAAAAAACATTATCATGCATACAAAACACACGCCCACATGGACAAGAAGGCAAGTGTAAAATAAAGAAAGACAAAAAAATCAGTTTCCCATCATTTACACAAATACAGACACGCATATACACACAATGGATGAGTCAAACGGATTCATGTCAGAGAAGAATTAAGCAATATTTACAACCATCAGATAATTATGAATAATGAAAAACTATAATTTTTTTGACGATTCAGAATATTTCATAACACATATAACGTGGTATAATAAATCTCATCAAAAATGTCCTTAAGGTCATATTAGTTTTGCATTATTAATGAACTTGCAGACTGATATTAGAATGAACAGAATGAATGTGTGGGTTTCAGAACATCATACCAAAGTACATCAACACACACTGAGGCTTACCCAGCAACTTGGCGATGTTGTAAAGGGCCTGACCAAACAGGAAGACCTTCCCATCACGGCCAGAGTTACTGGGGAAACGCTTCTGGCTTCCATGCTTGTTCTGCTCCGCCTCCACAAAGTCAGCCGGTACGTAGTAGTATTTGGGGATCACAGCATGGCCTGGCATAAGAGACGAGGACTGTGAGTACTGTGTGTGTGTGTGTGTGTGTGTGTGTGTGTGTGTGTGTGTGTGTGTGTGCATTTAGACGGCACCTTCTCTAGACACGTGTTATGTGTGTTTGAATGAGAGCAATCTGCGCTTCACTCCTGTAGTTTCAGAAAACACACTTTAATGAGACTGCAGTGGTAACGCACACAGTAGTTTGCAACAATTTCACACAGTAGAACAGTGAATGTGTGTGTAATCTTCAAACCAATTTTCTACTTAAGAAGGACATATTCACGTTTTAGCATGTGAGTCAACCAAATAATATGGGCTCTGTTCAATAGCTGCATTTATGCCACTAATCTTCTCTAATGCACTATTGAAAGCAACTGGGGTATTTTTTTATTTACCTGGAGTGCTGATGAAAAACACATAATGTGGTAGGGCATATATTTAAAAAAAGTCCTTTTTCATAGATCTACCACAACAGGTATTGTACATAATGGGTGCCAGCTGCTGAACCACCATAATGGAACAAAGTAGTTCCTGATTGCTTAGGGTGATAATTTGTGCCAATTCAGTCTGAATTTAAGGTAGAGTCATTAAAGTCAGTGAAGGCAGCACACTAATTAGAGCGCCCAGATAGTGCAGCAGAAAAAGCACTCGCCCACCACTGCAAAGACACGGGTTCAACATTCTGGCATTGTCTATGGGTGGGAAGCTGGTGAGGGATCATGTCTCAATTCAGCATTAGCCATTCCTAATGTTTGGTCTGTCTCCTTCTTCTACACCCTGCCCCCTTACCCCACAAATTAATGTTAGCAGCAATAAGGACTGCAGTGAAGGGGCAACCGTCCGGTGACCATGGGAGAAACAGGGAAAATGAGAAAAAAAACTAAAGGAAAACAAGACTAAGAGTCTACAGCCATGATAGTGGCTCTAATGCTAACGTGCTGATGTTTAGCAGGTATGATGTTTACCATGCTCACCATCACATTTTAGCACGTTAGCACGCTAACATTTGCTAATTAGCACTTAACACAAAGTACAGCAGAGGCTGATGGGAATGTCATTAGTTTTGCAGGTCTTTGGTCATAAACTGAAGTATTGGACAAATTAAAATTTGGGCTTGATGGTGACACTAGAAGAAAGTATCAGGTATCACCAAAGTCATTACAATTCATCCTGAGGGGAACATGAATGTCTGTACCAAATTTCATGGCAATCCATACAACAGATGTTGATATATATATCACTCAAAATTAAAGGAGAAAAACAAAACTTAATAGCACCCCCTCCACACAGGCATTGGCATGTGCATGATGTAACTACTGATGCCTGACTGAAGTGAAAGTAAATGGCAATTCGGTCTGATTATCAGGCTACATTTTGGTCACTTCAGGGACACAATTATACCTCTGATGGTACAAATAGTCCAGGTACAAAAATGGCATATGTGCCTGTATATGAGACAGCCCCAGCAGCAATCTTTGTGCTCTAAAACGTACAATTTTGCTTTGCCTTTCTCCTGAAAGTGTGGTCCAATTTAATCTATCCCAATCCAAAGAAAAACACTGACTCAATGGATGGCACATACTGTAGCTAATGTTGCCCATTCTCTACAATACAGCAGCATGTCTCCCAGAGCTGCACCCTGCATGTGTCTATGTATCATCAGAACAATAGGAGCCCGTGACTCCCAGGAGGTCGGGTGAACACAATAGCACCCTCTGACAGCAGCAAATATATTTGTGGGTTTAGACTTTTCATGGGCATTAACGGTGAAGGAGAAAAAAAAGTACACTTATGTTATCCTTTAAAACCCCAGCCAATTAACTTCAGGAGTTTTGTTAATTCATACATAACCAGTACAAAGGCACTGTGGAGACATCTGGGGCAACTTAAGTCAGCTCTGTCTCATATCATTATCCTTTCTACACTCCAATTATTCCTGTTCTATTATGAACGGACCAATGGAAACTCAAAGCTCTTGACATCCCTATCATTTGACTGTCTCCCTGCACAGCAATGGGTGCAGGTGAATACAGAAGCCAGGCTTTTTGCTCATGAGGAAAGGCTGAGTTCACTTGAATGTAACGCCCCTGTGAGCCTCAGTCACAGTATGTGGTATATGAATATGAATGATACGATTTAATATGAGAAAGTTTTTCATTGCTAGAGGGAGAGAGAACAGACGCCGACTCAGAAGCTCCACAATGGACCATATTGATATGCCAAATCAGATGAAGTTATACGTGTGTGTTTGTGCATTTGTAATTTTCCCCATCCATCGGTTACTGCATTTGTGTGTGTGTGTGTGTGTGTGTGTATATTTATGTAATTACTCACCCTCATAAGACTGGAAGATGATGGGTTCAAGGAGGTCCTGGTATTCTTTGACCTGATCTTTATTTCCTCTGAACACTCCTGCAACACAAACATGCACACATAAACACAAACACACACGCATGCACACACATTAATTATACAAATTCAAACTTTTGGATGACACTTTTATTGAACACACATATTTAGTCTAATGTTACAACAGTATTCAACATGTACGTGTGGTACAAATCTATACAATTTAATTGTATGTGTTATAATAAGGAAAGATGCATTAGGGGCTGTACATTCTGCATGTAGGTATGTGTGGGGTTGAGGTGACTGTGTGTGCGTTTGCAAGTACATGCATAACTATGTTTCCCAACCTTGTGCGTTTGTGTGCATTTGTATGTATATTTCTGCACATGTACTTTTGTGTGTGTGTGTGTGTGTGTGTGTGTGTGTGTGTGTGTGTGTGTGTGTGTGCATGTTAACAGTACATATGCACATTCTGAAAACATTGCACTTGTGAGAATATCACTTCTTCATCACCTATTTTCTCTATGAACCCTGTTCTTTGGTTGTCCTACTACCAAAGTAGTGGGGGGGAGTACAGTGATATTTTGTGCTTTATAACACAAGTTGTGTAATCTAAAAATAGATGGTTTTTAAGTGTATTTACAGTTAGCTTTCAATACACATGAATTACTTTAAACCTGCTTTAGCTTATTTATTGGCCATTTGGGGGCAACCTTTTAAGTTACTATAATGAAAATGTTAGCAAACAGCTGCCTATTAACACATCCAGCAGATACAGAGCAAGATAAGCATTCATATGGAAGTGTGTTTGTGGCCACCTGATGAATGCAAGTCCAATATTCTGTCCCCTTTTAGATCTGTTTTGCTCTCCGCCAACTCCTGAGGGAAATATCTGGGGCTTTAGTTGCTCAGTGCTCCACTTGCTAACCAATTAATCGTTAACTTTGTCTGTTTGCTATTTGGTGCAGAGCAGGTAGGGCAAAGTGGGTTTATCAGAGCTTTTTCTCTGAAAAAAGCTGCCTTCTATGGCCGCAAACACTGCTGATGAGAGCTGTGAGAGTGATTGGGCCAAAGACACCAAAACAAAAACAAAACCAAAACAATGAGCTGAAAGATGCTAAAACGCTCAGTAAAGCTGAGGGGAACGGCAAAGTCGGGTGAGACTCATCTGTTGTTTTGTCACTACGAAATACCCCTTTCACATACATATAGTCATTTCATCCATCGTTGATATAAAAACATTGATTAGTGCAGCTTTAATGTTGTGAAAAACACTATATCAGACTGAAAAACAATCTGAAGTCTGACCATGCAGCTCCAGATAATCCCAAACAGTCATCAGTCAGGTAAATGTAAATGAAATGATCATGTTAAAATGTCCTCAACAGGAAGATAGGCTCTTCAGGGCACAATATGTGCTGTTGGTTTTCAGTAAATTGAACCGTCTTGTGGAGCTGCCACGGTACTTTCAGTATTCTAAGTTCTGTACAGTCAGTACACAAGATAGTTTTAGAGCATATTTCAGAGTCTTGCTTTTTAAAGTTCTTTAAGTTACTATGTTTTTGTCTTAGTTTAAGCTGTTTGGATCAGTTTAATAAGACAATTTCTGCCTTTTGAGCTGTTAAAAGATGGTCCCATAAAAACAGATAAATCAGATTGTTTGTTAGTCCTAAAAACGTCAGTGGAGTACATACTGCCATGAGGGTGATTAAATAATGCTTGATTTCACATTTTTGGGAGAAACAAACCTGACCATTCCCTTAGGTTCACACACAAACTTCACACATCACATATTTTTTAAAAGTGTATAAGTCCTCTGAAACCTGGCACCAAAATGTAATTTCCTGTCAAAGTAGTCTTCTATCTTGCCAATGACCCACTTGAGGCATCATAACAGCAGCTATGGGTAGAACAAGGCTTACCGTCAATCATCATGTAGATGAAAAATATGGGAAACTCGCACTCGATTCCATCAAAAAGCTGGAGAGAGACAGAGAGAGGAGGAATTATAGCTTTTCCATTTCAGAAAGAGGAGAGAGGCACAGTGACTTTAAAGCAGCGGATGGCTGAACTTTAGTAGTACTGAATATGGAACAGCATGGCAAAGGGAAAAGATATAGAAGACATGACACTGTGAATGAAAACTGACAGAATAGAGAGGAATAATAATGCTTCCTTCCAAGGTCATTTTCTTAAATTCAAAGTTGTGCTGGGGATTTTTTTTGAGGCGGACAACTGAAGGTCTGAGATGTCAGGAAGTTTACGATACAGTGACAAACACATGAAGCACACCGAGAGAAAAGTTGGATCAGTGGACCATTTTAAGTTTATTTGCAACTGTTTGGCTGTGGGCCCACACTTCCACCACTTCAACAAAAAAATCTGCAGTTATGTTTATAAGACTTGAAAGTAGAATGAATATAAATAATTTTAATTTAATGTACAAAAACTGCACACCAGCACACTGAAATTCAGAACTGTGCTGACTGAAAGAGAGCCATGACGGAGTCTGAATTCTAGACAATTTAAAAACAAATACATCAAGATAGGTCTTTTCCCCTTGAGTTAAGTAAAGTCACCCAGCAGGTCATGCTACTGCACTTGATGTGTTTAAGAGTTAAAAAAAAGAAAGAATTGATTATTATTAGTCAACTGCAACTGGTCCTTGTATATAATGAACAGTCACAAACTGGTAGAAACAGGACAAAAAATTGTGATTTTGTACCGTAATATTATGGGGTGATATTTCTGATGTGGTTGCTAGGTTTCGCTGGTTTCAATTACTTTTTATTAATGGGTAACTGCTTAAATACACAGAGTAAGGCACAAGCGACAGATATATTTATGCAAATCATTTGTTAATCATGGTACCATTGTGCACATCAGTATGTGAGTACAGGGATTTCCCTGAGGAAAAAGAGTTGAAGCAGAGGTGTGTTGTGCTTGTCTCCTATTTGCGCATGTATTTTGACACTTCCCTATTGAAAAGGAGGCATAATGTAGCCAACACACAGTAACTATGTCCCCATAATATTACAGTAAAGGTAATTTCTTGTTATTTGAGATAAATAAACACACATAAGAAGCTGAGAAGTGCCTCAATCAGTCCACATGACTTCATGGTTACACCTCTGGCTCGTATATAATCAGCAAGTGTGAACACAAACCGGACCAGAACCAGAAGGCAGCAAAGTATCAGTTTTTTCCTTGGTCTGAACCAAATGAACCAAAGTACAGCTGTAAAAGCAGCCTTAGTAAGGTGTTGGGCCACCACAAGCTACCAGAACAGCTTCAAAGCTCCTTGGCATAGATTCTCCCCATCCGTGGAACTCCATCCACTGGAGGGAAGAAAAATATTCCCCCAAAAGATATTCCCTCACTTGGGGTTTTGACAGGGCTCCAAGATCTCTAATGGGTGTTCAGTTGGGTTTGCAATCTGTGAAGGCCATAGCATATGATTTACATAATTTTTATACTCATCAAACAAATCACTGACCCCTGTATGGAAGCATGTGCATTTGTTATGTTTCTCTAATTTATTCAGGTTTTTAATTTAATTAAACCTCTCCCTCATAAACACTTTGCAAGCTATGATTGACTGACTGATTGACTGATCAATATGATGAGTAACTGATGAGTGTATGCATGACTGTGCGACTGTCTGGTTGTTTTCAATCAGCGAACACAGAGAAATAAATGTGGCAGCAGCTGGAGTGAATTTTCCAGAACAAACACTTGCACTGACATGAACACCATCATTTGTTGGATTATTCTCTGAACCTTACTCAGCCAGAAATCCTATTATAGATCACACACCACGTGTGTGTGTGTGTGTGTGTGTGTGTGTGTGTGTGTGTGTGTGTGTGTAGTGTCACACGCATACACAAGCCTTCTTAAGTCATTTGGTTACAAGTCACATGTAGAGAAGACAGTCAAGTGAATCACTGCCTTATTAATTCCAATAATTCAGTCTTGTTTATGCTTGCCTAAAGAGGATCAACACAATATACACACAGTAGAAGTGTTCGCAGCTCGATCGCTACAGAATAACCCTTTTCTCAGTCACCAAATTTGTATAAACACTACAAATCATTAAGGTTAGCTTGTAAAAAAGATCAAACAAGCTGCAGATTTTTATTAGCCTCTTTAAAATCCATCATAACAAGATGTGTATGTGTGTGTGTATGTGTGTATTTTAGCCCATCTTAGTATAAATGTCATTAGTCCTGACTATCTTTGTCCCTCATCTTTTTCAATAATCTCCACACTTGTGGAAGATAACAGAGATTACGTCCTAATGCGACAGCAAATCGCTGGTGGAGCTGGCACACACGAATACATGCGGGAGCTGCATTCACTGTCACCAAGCAGATACTACTGTCTGTACGCCAGAATGTGGTTCTTTAAATGGTTAACGTCTGCGCACTGTTATTATGCAGGAGCACGCGGCTTCAAACTGTGTGTTTCAGCAGAGATGAGACGCAATGTAGTAGCTATCAGGTGGTGAGAGAGGGATGAAAGAGAGGAAACTGAATGAAAAGAATGTGCATAAAGAGATACAGGAGCGGAGGAGGGTTTATTTAGAGGGAGGGAAGGGGGGGTGGTGAAAGAGAGAAAGGGAGAGCTGAAGCAGTCACCCAGCGAGGCCTGTGCTTTTTGGCCTGTTGAGGCTGTAAACAGGCAGGGATCCCTGGTGTTTTGTGCTTGAGCAGCTCGACTGATTGGTAAAACTGTCTATCACACAGGCTGCTGCGCTCTGTCAATGGTAAACAGACAGGGAGCACAGACACCTGCCCTGCTGCGAATTCTCTCTTAAACCCCAACAACAACTTCACTCCATGTCTGCTGCAGGGAGACCTGGTCTACCTGTGACTTCTTTTTCACCAGACAGAGCTCGCACTGTGTCAGACACTCCCTCGGCATTTCATCACTCAGTGTGTTCGCTCCTCACTCAAAGGAGTTAACACTCTACCTACTACTTTTTCTTATGTGCTATGTTTGTAATGTCATTATTATACCTAACCTAAAAAATACATTGTCAAATCAGTTTCAATATTCATTACTGGAAAATGGTAATCTTGTGGTAGTATTTACTGCATTGTGTATACCACCTGGCACAGTTTCCTCTTTAATTACTGGATTCTTATTACTTGCAGTATTTGCTGATGTAGTAGCAAATATATCACTGTTGGTAGATGGAAGGCAAATTGCAGCAGGAGCGATCATGAATTTAAGTTATGAAACTTAACTGGCATCAGTGTCTCCCACAATAAATCTGTCTGCCCGCTGGCAGAACTGAGGGCAGGACGGAGCCTGAGGTAACCGAGGCATTAAATACTGTTTGCTAATTCTTAGCCTCAGAGCCTTTGTATCATATTAGCTGCAGGATTAAAGAAAGCTCATTTCAAAGTATTCCAAGTGGTTCAGAGTTGGTGCCCCACGAGTGCCCTCTGTAACATATCAAGTGAACACTTTCACCATCGATGCCTTTGTTTGCTCTGTTTTCAGCACCGAGGCTCCACCTTTCTCAAGGTTCTGACAATTCTGCAAATAAAAGTACAACCAAAAGCAATATAATTTTGTAAATGGGATATTGTTTCAAATGTTTTTCACAACCACGCAGCAGCTGTGCAAGCCATGAGCAAAAAACAGAAAACAGATCACTGCCAGCCACAAGGCCTTTTAATCACAGCTGAACTATATTTCATGTGTATAGCTTATATCTTATTTGAAAAACAAATACATATTTCAAGCAATGTCTTTTGTAAATGATTTAGCAGTAATCACCTTCAGAAAAAATGTTACCAGGTGGCAGTATTTCAAAAATATCAAAATATAGATATAAGTTAAACCAACATTATTGATTTTTGGCACAACAAGCTGTAAACACAACACTGACATATCACAAGGTTGATATGGTACATGTTATGACATGTTAGCGAAAAGTTGCCTATTTACATATTGAGTAGACATTGAGCAACATAAGCATTCTTTTGCAGTCATGTTTCTGGCCACCTGGCAAATGTACCACAGTCACTCTCCTTTTAGCTCTGTTTTGGTTTCCATCCAATCCTATGACGCCCCTCCGGCCTTCTGTTTTATTAATATAATTATGCAAATGCAAAACCATGGATGAAATGAAAAATCATCTCTACCAAGTCTTTTGCATAATGTACATTAAACTTTTAAAGATAAAGTTAAAACTTTTATAACAAAGCTTTGACCAAATTATTATATATTATTTCATTCCTATTATTTATTATCCTATTATTATTTGTTAGTTCTAATAATAATTGCTAGTTGAAAAGTAGCACAATTGGGTGGAAACTGCCTAATCTGGCAAAATTGGTTTGCTGTTTGGTGCTGGGCAGGCACTGTGGTGTACAGTTGGTTTTGGGAGTGATTTTTCACTGAAAACAGCTGTCTGCTGCTGCTAGAAACAAGGCTGATAAGAGTGGTCAGAGTGAACCATAACAGTAAAGTTGTGCTCTGTAAAACCAAATCAATAAGCTGAAAGATGCTCCAAAGCCCTGCAGAGCTCAAAAGGAACTACAGAGTTGGATGATAATTCTCTGGGTTCACCACTATGAGCAACGATGCTCACATTACAGAAACACCAGTTGCCTCCGACTTTGTGCTAGCAGATCTCTGTTCTCTCCTTCTGTCTCTCTGAGCTCATTAATTCTGGGAGGTTAGTTTTGCAGCTTATACAATGATTTGTTTAGCATTAAGAGTCCAGACCCTGATTTACTCATCGTATGTTCACTGAGCTGATTCTGAAGTGAATGCACTGTCACTTCGCTGGGATCACAGGGGATTCAGAAAAGGACAATGAATGCACGGTCATTCACATACATATATATGCATGAGCACACCCACTGACAGGCACTCACACACACACAAACACACTGAGATTGGGGGTGAAATACCTGGAGGATTAAAACACTTGAAATGCGAGAGGCTAAGTCACAGACAGATTCTTCAGCATTATCATAAAAGGATAATACCTTTACTGGCTTATACATTTCAAAAACTTTTCAAATGTCACACTCATGCACTTTCACGTTGAACTTTTTCAGGTTTTATGCATTGCAAACCATTGGCACTTTGCCTTTTCCTCTGCATTAACAAGTGGTTGCCTGAAATAAACTCTAGGTACATTTTTACACATTACATAATTCTTTAACTCTAAATATGATTGAGATCCCTTGGTGTCTCAGTAAAATTTCAAACAATTGAGACCACAGTGGAGACAACTAGTAGCCTGTCTCACACCTGTGGTATTGCGAGTTGTTAAGCCACAATATTATACAACAAACAGCTGTCTGTAAAGTTGGTGATGTAGTTCTGAATTGTTTTTGCTCATATCTCTCTAACAGGCCATTCTCTGTAATGGCCATTCATCTCTAGTGGGGTTCCCCAGGGGTCTCTCCTGGATCCCTTACAGTTTTTTAACTATATGCTGTCTTTGAAGCATATCATCCACAGATAATATTCATTCTGATCGCGATGATGATGACACTCAGCTATACATCTTACTAAAACCTGGAAGGATGAGCAACATTTTCTGTATTTTTCGCATCTGTCTAATATGATAAATTGCTGGATGTCTAAGAATTGCTTTTAGTTGAAGCAATCTCAACAATTCAGGTCTTGTCTGGGAGGCCTATTGTCTAAAATTAAAAGTTGGAGGAATTCACTTGAGCAATGAAGGAAGAAAATCAATGAAATATAGCACAGATAAATAGAAAGCAGAAAAGGACATCCTTTAGTTGTCCCACCAGCACCCACCTTCATTTCAGCAGGTTTGTAGTAGCGGCGATTCTTGTCTTCATTAGCAGTGCGGTAGCCATCACGGAGGAAACGTTTGAAGCCATATTTGCCCCGCAGCTTGCGGACAATCTTGTCCAGTGTCTGACTGTAGAGGGCGTCATCGTCTACTGCAAAGGCAGGATAGCTGATGGTTGGAAGCAATGCTGCATCTGTGTTCTGCCAGGGAGAAAATATTCAGTTCACAGATATGAAACACAATTGTATTCACCATGGTCACAATATCGATCAAAATAATTCTAACCACAGTCACTAAAGAGAGTAGCATGAGTTACGTGTGAAAACTGTGGGTAGAATTTAGCACACACATCTTTATGTTCTACAGGTTCATATACTAAACAAGTGTAGATGTCTTTTACCAGGTTAGGAGTGAAAGCTGCTGGTTATGAATAGCAGCCTTGTTTCAAATCAAGAACTGTCTGACTCATTAGGAATGAATATTGTTATTAGGCTTGATAAACCATTATGAGTGGCTATCTCATTCTCTCATTTCATTTTTGTTTGGTTTACTCTATTAAGCAATGAAAATGAAAGCTATTAGGTCCCAGCCTCACTACAAACAGCTATGAATATTTAAGGTTTATTAGTAAATGGCAGAACTTCCAGAACAGCTGTCTAAGCATTGAAGTCCATAATAACTTCAGTGACATGCTTTCTCACATGGACAGCTATGAACCAGTTTGTCAACCAGCTAAAGGACCTGATTTCCGTGCAAGATGTGGTCGACTGTTTGATGCTACTGTTATGTTTTGTATTGTAATATTTTTTAATTTGCACACATCTCCACAGTTCACAGAGGAGGCCTGCGCTGTCTAGTCCAATCCCCTCTTAGTCTTCGACTTCTTGTTACAGCTCCAATCTACATGTTAACATCCTCGGCAGCTGCAGCTGAAATGGGATATCAGCTTGCAGAACACATTCTGTGCAGGTATCGAATGTGTCTAGAACTGAATACTGAATTCAAATCTTTTGCCACAGTATATGAGATACTGGTATTATATTAATATTTTGGTTACCTTGACATTATCCTACAGTATGTTGGTCTCTCGCTCCCTATTGCACTCCATCCTTCCAGCTCCTTAACGTTAATCTCATACAGCCATAATGCCCCTCTGGTCGTCTAATTACACTCTTTTCCTCGCAAGCTGACGGCAGCTATTCTGCCTTGACACATTCAGCACACAGCGAGACAAAGATGTGATCATTTAAGTGTCTGTAAGCAGTGGAGCGGAGAGAAGGCAATGATTTTGCTCCTGCTTTTCCTCTACGTACCACTTCTTTTTTTCACTTCTTTCTTTTTCAGCTTTTACCAGCTCTGCAGCCACCTCTCACTTGTCAACACTGAAGCATCAATAGCACAGGTATGGGTAATGTAATGACTGCATACTCTTAGCTACGATGCAAAAAAAATGTTTTAATAATTCACCAAAATTTCGACACGACAGTCTTCTTCAGAATACATGACAGTCTTCTTCAGAATACCCTGAAGAAGACTGTCATGTCGAAACGTTTTTAAATTATTAAAACATTTTTTGCATCATGGCTAAGAGTGTGCGACTATCTTCCTTCACACCTGTACTTTCATCATGGTCAGCAACTCTCCAACACTGGTGTGCATTCTTCCTCCCTCTCATCCTAATGTAATGACTGCACCATGACTGAAATGCATTGTTGAATTAAAGATACCCACTGACATACTGACGTTTGGTTGATGTGTACAATTAACCTTTTGAGTTTTTGGCATATGTGTGGCAGGCATCTATTTCAGTATTTGATTGATAGAGATTGTGCACACAGCTGCTCTGAGTTGCAACATCAACATGTGCAACTGTGGACATTTTTCTAAAATCTACAACAGATCAACTAACTAGCTCTGAGCCAAAATTTGCATTTTGTTTACATTTCTTTTCACATTATCCTGTGCTTTATCTGTATGTTTTTTTGTCATTTGTAGAGTTATTTTAGTAGTTGCATAGATAGATAGATAGATAGATAGACAGATGGACTCACATGTGAGCGAGACTCTCGGGGAAGTAGGGAGCACAGGGTTTGCCTGTTCCTGTTGTGGGCGTCCAGATCCACAAATATCACCGACCACGAACAGCCCTGCAGGACAAAACACATACACAGACAGCATCCCAGTCACAGCTGAACTATTCACCCTTTACAGGTATAACAACAGCACACAGTCTTATGTTCTGTATGCACACACCCACAAAAATGCTCAAAGATACACAACAAGTCTTCCATCCTTTATCAGAAAAACATTTGACAGCAAAATGGCTAAAACGACTCAAGGCCTACTTTAATGCCCCCACCACAACACCTCGCACCTCCGCACATAAAAACATACTCTTTAGCTGTAAAACCAGACTGCTATTTTTGGGTTGTACATGTTTTTGAAGCACAGTGTGGGAGTGCTGGAGCAACAGTCAGTCGAGAGTCATCCTATCACTTCAAAAGTCCCCATGTTTAAAAGTGCTGCTACAACGCCATTTGTCTGTCCAGTGCACTTCAACACCTCTGGGTAAGAGTGTGTGTGTGGGTGTGTGCGTGTGTGTGGGG
>NTHP01000032.1:1586240-1628509 GCA_003416845.1 Oplegnathus fasciatus
TGACTGATGGGAGATTTAATCTAAAATGACAAAGTGGGGGAGGGAAAGAGAGAGAGAGTGAAAGAGAAAGATAGAGAGAAGCAGATACAACCTGTGTAGGACTTAAATAGGCCAGTCTATGAAGGAGGGCAGGGATAGAGGGAGCAGAGCAGGCGAGGCTGGGAAAGAGAGGAAGGTGTTTGCTGGCTCTCATTTGGGGTTTTATGAGTGGAGTGATTAACGAGGGGAACTTTTTAGTATCTTAATGGTATCTTAATGAATGTTACTGCCCACCGGCCAAACAAGCCTCTCTGTCTCCCTGCCGGTAGACAACTATCCCTGCCAGTTCTGCCTTTTTTTTGGATGGAGGGGGGGTTTGAGCACATGGGCACATTTGCGGGAGCATACTACATGTGCTGCTGCTCTCACCCATGTGCCAGCAGCACTCACACTGTGGAAAAATGCATACACGTGTGTGATGTGAAAAAACACAGACTGTGATACAAACAGGCTAATGAGACGCTCCATTTCATGCTGCATGAAACTGAAAATGGCATCTGGAAGGAGGTCGATAGTGCATCTTCTCAGAGGACACGCAGCAGCCTTTCTATACCACCACAAGAAAAAAAGAAATACTGCAATGCAGCTTCCAGCTCAGTCAAGTAAACGCCAATGAACTTCACAAGCAGTGACAGCAAACAACAAACTAATAAATGATACCGTAATAATGTGATTAGTCCAAATGAAATGCTTTTCAAACAGCATTCAGTGAGAACACAAATCACAAGTCCTTTTGCTCACTGGATCTGATGTTAATACAAGGATGGGGAGGGGGCGCAGACTGCCTCAGCTTGAATTACGCAACCTAATAAGCAGTGTTTAAACATGCAAATTGAGGCTGCTGCTCAAACAGGACTGCCCTCATAAAAAAGTTACATTGTCAATTTGTTTGCCATCAAGAGTGGGAAATGGAGGAAAATGAGAGGTTATTAGGGAGGGTTTTCTGTAAACAAAGTGAAGCCCGCATGCACTAATTGGTTAGTGGCAAAATGTTTTACCATGTCCTCACTTTCTTGAGATAAGCCCAGTGTAGTAAACAAATGGATTCCTTTACCACTGGCACAAATTTCACCACGCTGTGGCGGTAAGTAAAGCTGAGAATGAGCCGACTATAAAAACTAACAGAATTAATGAAGTTCCAACTGCTCCTCAGGGCCACACAAGAGCAACAATAAACAGCACAGTGTGTAAACTTAACAGCCACGTTGCCTCGTTGTTTTATTAAGAGCCAAACATAAAAAAGACAAAGAATGACATCAGACAGATACATCAAACTCTGAAGAAACCATTCAAAGCAGCTTTTCAGTAATAGTCTGGGTTGGTGCGCTGCCAAATAAGACGTTACCGGTTCGATTCCCAGGAGGACATTTAAGCCTCCACAATGAAATCATCTGAACGTTTCCCAGTTGAAAGTCAATTGAGCAGCTCAGCAAAAATATAAATGTGAGCCGAGCTATAAAAGTGAGATACTGTCCCCCAATCCTGCATTTGTGTCGGCTCTAGGATATCTGTAGGGGATTTAGGGTACAACTAACTGGCTTTAGAAACCCTTTGGTCTGACTTTATAGCATCTGGTTAGATCTTCACAAAGTACCGTCATAAAATTTAAGATTTATGAATCTTATTAGGTCCCTCGATTTGTTTTAGAATAAAGTTTTCCAGTGATACAGTTCCACAATAGGAAATTTCCTGCATACAGACTCATAAAGGGCAAAAAAGTTTCTTATAAACATCAGAATGCAGTTCAGAGATATTTGAAAACATGTTATTGTAGACTGTAACCCTGCTGTTTATATATTTTGGATTGACAGTACTCAAATACATATGCTGTCAAGTCACGTACATAGAAACTAGACTAAAAGTCTACAGCTATGCTAGCAGCTCTGTGACGCTAATGACAATGCTTACATGCTGATGTTTAGAAGGCATAATGTTTACATTTTCACCATCTTAATGCTAACATTTGCTAATTAGCACTAAAAATAAAGTACAGCTGAGACTGATGAGTATGTCATTAGTTTTGCAGGTATTTGGTCATAAACCAAAGTGTTATACAATCTAAAGTTTTGACCTGCTGGTGAGATGAAACGTCAGGGGATCACCAAAGGGACCACGAATGTCTGAACAATCATTTATGGTAATCCGTACAATAGTAGAGATATTTCAGTCTAGACCAAAGAGAGAGATAGAGATTGCCATTCCTAGAGCCACACAAATAATGTCAGTGGTTATTTCACATACAGTTTAACTGGTTTTCAGATCTCAAAATATATGTGTTCTGAAATATATTCTGAAATATATACAGAAAATATTGATAGTAAGGGAAAAGCAGCATTCTGCACAGGAAACAATATCGTGCAGGAGGAAACGTATAAAGAGAAGAAGTTGTTTTAAACAGTCTGGGACTTAAGATGGATACTGATTGCTGCTGGTGGATTAGCTAGAAAATGTCAGACCAATAAACAGGACAGGGCGTAAATCCCTAATGTCCAGAATCGATCACCGTGGCAGTCATTTTAGTGTCTTGTTTACCTCATCAGTGTTGTAAATGATCTGCAGGCCAGAGCAGATCATCTCCACCAGGTACAGCAGAAACAAAGAAACAGCATCGATCTGCAGCAGTGACAGAGGGAAGGACAGAGTGGATGAGAAACCATTAAAAAAAATTACTGTCATTTGTACACTATGTGATACTAGATTTGTCAATACAACTGTCTTTGATTTCCTACACAGTGTTGAGATTGAGACGTGAGCTTTATATTAGCTATTCAGCCTTTGGCATTGGACTGGTATCATCAATAATGCAATATGGTAAAATTGTTGAAGAAATCACAGCCAAGGAAGAAATGGATATGCATAAGTGCTTAACATCTATAAAGGTGATTTCTGAGTTTTTCTTTGTCACAGGCATTGTTATTTAGATTTTCTATCTAGCTCTCTTGATGTATTGGCAGTGCTTCACTAGAATTGCAGTTTCCATCCAAACGTTACACACCAAATTGACCTCTGTCAATAGCATTGACAGGTGAATAAGCTGTTTTAGTGCCAATTTAATGCACATCAACCTCTGAGGAAAAGTCAATTCTCCAACCGTACATGCATGCCAAGCAGAGGGACGAAGAAATGAAACATTTTTATGGGCATTTTTCCATGACTCTCAAAAACTAAACCCGTCACTAAGAGATCGATTGGCTAATTTGTTCATCACATTGTTTATTCATCTTAAGTGAGGTTCACTTTTCATACTGTAGAGTTTCTTTCCTGACTGCAGCCAGTGAAACAATTTTCAATATTGTTACATCAGATATGTGACCAGAGATATAAAACCAGAGTTGTGTGGTGGGATTTTACTCTACAGTCTAATAATAAGACCTGTATTTTTAAAGGTATAGTAGGATTTTCCTAAAAAAAATCAATGTATAGACTAGAGAATAACCCCTCTCAATCTTCACTTATGACCCACTAGAAGTGGTGTCTGTATCTGCAGAGACCCTGCCCTCTGTGTGTAGATAGCCAATAACAGCATGCAGGGTGTGAGGTGTGGGCCTCTATAAAAACGTAGCAACCAGTTGCCAGATCGTAAGCACGTGGGACCACCAGAAGCGTGTGCGCTTTGACCCGGATAGGAGGGGCCAACTTTGAATGTTGCGTTTAATAAAAACAGAAACCGACGAATCCTACTCGTTATACCTTTAAGCCTTAAGAAGCTTCTAACCTTTGTAGATATGATTACTGCATCTAAACATTTTATTGAGGTGGACAGCTAGTAATACACATATCCAAAACACCCACACATACACACTGTGCATATGCATATACTGTATGTAAAAACTAATTTTCATTTTATTCTTTCAATTGAGAGTTGCCTCATTTCAGCACTTGTCTGCTTGCTGGCTGACCTGCAGGTGGTGGTAGTCGCTGTAGGGGTACACCTCATCACCGGTGTCCACATTGAACACTGAGTGCAGACACTTGGAGGGGCTGGGATCCTGTTTAAACTGCTCCACCTGGTAGAGAGATACACAGACACAGAGGGGAAAGAATGAAAGAGAGAGGTCAAGGGTAAGCAGGGAACAGAGAGAGAGAGAGAGAGGGAGAGACATTAATTTCCTCACCAAAGGTAGAGTTTACCACAGGAGCAGCCTTGAACACATTCAAAAATACAGTGAACTTTCTTAATCTTTGCTGTAATGTCTGTTATGCTCCGATGTCTGTATTGTTTTTGTTGTATCGCGAGGCTACCTCCTCGCCCACTGTTTTACATCTCACTCTTACACCTCAATTGACACTTCAACTCCTTTCAGTGCTTGCACTTCAGCAGACTCTTCCACTCCTTTCAGTATTTTCACTGAAATTTCTACTTTTTCTGTGTTTAAATTTCAACTGTTCACTTCACCGTATTTTAGTGCTTGCACTTCAACTGACTCTTTACTGCAATTCCTTTCAGCTCTTTCACTTCAACCGATACTTGAACTACTTTCGGTGCTTAATCTGCCACTTTAATTTCTTTAAACGCTCCTGTTAGAAGTGCCACTACTTTCAGTGCCTCCACTTCAGCTAAAACTGTAATGTATTTAAGTTCTTCAACTTTATCTCTCACACCCATACAATACAGTTCAGTTCAGCAGAACCGAGCACACATACAGCCTTAGGTTGATACTAACTTTTAGCACAAGTGCCTCCAAAGGAACTATAACTGCTAACCCTGACATTAAGGCAATGTTCAACACCCTGAAATGCAGGATGCATGAATCCATAAAGACTCTAGTGACACATACTGTGAATAATCTGATGTTTCTCAGATAAAATAAAGTGGAACAGTCAACATGTCTGTCCTATGAGCAATAACCCAGGCAGATATACTGTACAGTATAACATAGTCTGCTCTCAAGCAGGTAAGGGTCAGATTTACCAAATCAAACTGACTTGGTTTACAACACACATAAAAAACCCTGAACAACATAGTCGCGCTTTGTGTTCAGTGGTTTGTTGGTGGCTTTGTGTGTGTGTTTGCTGCATCGACTCAACTACATGCCAAATTACGGCTGGGCTGCCAGCCCCATCGTGCAGAGTTATAAATAATTGGCCCTTTGTCCCATTTTTACCTCGTTTGTTTCTCTTCTCTCCTCCTCTCTTGCTGCTCTCTCCATCATCAAGCCCCCCCTCGCTGTCTCCATTTTTCTCTTTCTACCTCCCGCCCTCCCTCTCTCCTCACTTCTACCTCCTTCTCCCAGTACTTTCTATTATTCACTCTCCTTTTTCTTTGTTGTCCCACTTGCTCTCTGTGTCTTTATCTCTTTTCTCAGACTCCCCCCTTTTTCCTCTTGTTCTTTTCTCTGGCACACGACCTCTGCCCACCTTTCTCTCTCTCTCCTTCTCTGCTAGTCAGGTCATAGTGGAGACTCTATGTCCCACTTTTACTGAAACTGCTCCACTTCCTGCCATCCCACAGCGGCCAATATGTGTGTGTGTGTGTGTGTGATAGTGAATGAGGGAGCTACCTCTGTCAGCAGTTAACAATATGCTGTTTATGCTCTGTGTACTGTACTTCTGTGTAGAGGTCTCTCTGATTGTCACTCCAGCTGAGCCACAGTGTCAAGTGGCTCTACTCTTGGGATATTCTGAAAGGCCCCAGATCTTTCTTATTGTTTCGAGTAGTGCAATGCGCCAATATAAGCTTCAAATTAGTGAAACACTTCGAGGCCTGCTGCTCCATACGGTAATAGGAAATTGTACGAGTCTGCCTTCATGCATTTATTTTACATCTATAGCAGACACAAAACTCTTGCATCTCTTCAAAACAATTACCAGGCCATTCCTTGTCATTTCTGGTTGCAAAGAAGATACATCTGATTTTTCAAAACAAGTCACGATAAAGAGATAAAGCCAGTGTGCATAAGAATAAGACACCAACACACACATTTACACGTAAAGTTGAAATCCGTTACTTCAAACCTGCATTGATATGACAAACTTTTTAGCAAACAGTGGCTTATTTACACATCCAGCAGTCCTGGAGCAACGTTAGCATTCAATTGGAGTTGTGTTTGTGTCCACGTGACGAATGTAAGTTCAATATTCACTTTACTTTTAACTCTATTTTGGTTTCTACCAACTCCTTTGGGAAATACATATCTGGCTTTAGCTGCTAATTGTTCCACTGTGATCACCAGCTAACTCTTAACTTTGTCCGTCTGCCGCTTGGTGTTGGGCAGGTAGCATACAGTGTTTTTTAGAGCTTTTTTGCTGAAAACAGCTGCCTGCTGTGGCCAAAATATGAGAGACAATATGAGAGTGGTGAAAATGAACCAGAACAGTAAAGTGGCGGGCTGTGAAAGTGAATGTTAAACTGTGCTAAAATGCTCCGTGCTTTAGTAGCTAAACCTAACAAGCCAGTCACCACTCTCCAGTGTCAAAGTCCTGTGCTGAGAAAATTACGGCATTATACCCTCGCATCTTCTGGCCCTTAACGCTTTGGGGGTTCCCCTACCATTAACCCTACCAACTAACAAAGTGACTTTTACTATTTGTTTGTCCCAACTAAAAAACCTTTTCACTTGAGAAAAACTCTGAAGGAAAGCACCTCAGTTCCCTATACATCATACTATAGACAAACAGTGGGGCCCAGCTGCTGTATTTGCTCTGTGGTATTTGCCCAGCAGTGGCCCCGTGTCACGTCTCCATTAAATATGCCATGTTCTCCGTAAGTGTTGGAGACGGGGCTGTAACAAACGCTGCTCTGTGTAATTAACTGTGTAAACGCAGCTTTGTAATTAAGACACAGGAAAGCTCTCCCCTAAATTAGGTCGTCAAGGTCGAGGCAAGATGAAACAGAATGGCTTTCAAAAGGCACACACTATACACTCGCACATACACAGTGACACAGCAGGCTGCTCTATTAAAAAATGCTGTTCATGAGGAAGAAAAAAACAGCATGCAGGCAACATATCTGGTTGTGCTGTGGGTACATAAAATGGTGTGTTTTGCCCTTTATCATTCACAAGCCTACTCATGCACATGCATCAGGTTTCCTGCAGATGTGGCATGAAATCTCCCCCTTTGTGGCAGAAGTCCTTGGCAATTAACACATTGCCAGTTATTAAGTCCTTTTGTATCAAGCAACCGGCTCCTATTGTCATTTGTTAGGATATGAAAGAGGAACCAGATGTGTCCAGTGCTTCATCTCTGAGAGGCTTTGATGAATAGCAGCTCAGGAATACAACTTTGATCTGTAACACAGTGTGTAACTACAGGGTGCTTTTATGCAAACATGAAGTGTGAAAGCAGGAGCTGAGTGGAGGCTGGCTAAAAACTCACCTTATCAGCCTGCCGCATGTAGCAGTAGAGGATCCCTCTCATGCACTTGATGGCAGAATGCTCCAATTCATGGGTCCGCCCCATATCGTCATCAATGCGTCTGCATGGCGGGGTAAACAGGGAGAACACATGAGGGAAGGACAAACAATGAGTGGATGAATAGCATGACGAACACATGAACAACACATAAACTGATTTTAAAGGATCATTCTGGTTCATTCCAACTCGGGTCGTATTGTCGTAGTTTTTCATTTCTGTCAGTCAACAGTTCCTATACAGATGGGGGCTGCAGTAATAATAGGATGCTCAAACAAACTGTGGTGTGTTTAACCATTTGGTTTGGTTCATTTCTGCTGGTGTGAAAGCTTTCATTTGAACTGTGGTGCAGACCAAACAACCAGACCTGAGACCATTTGAAAAGGGGGTTATCATGTTTATTCCTCATTATTCATTTGAAAGATATCAGTGTGTATTCTACATGCGCAAGAACTAAAAAGCAACAGTGCATCATTTTTTCCTTGGAAAAACACCAAGATGTAAAAGCGACCTTAGTGTTGATAGAAGGGACTGAACAAGTGACCTTTTTATCACAATGTAAATGACTGTTTAAACAATTCATCAGTGGCATTCAACAGCATCTAAAATGTGTTTAAAAATTAATGTGCAATTTGTAACCTCTTAAAAAATGTTAGTGTTACGACCGCATGCAGCTCATCCCAAATTCTGAGCAAACATGTATTCCAATAAAATGACTTATGGAGAAGCATTTAAGCTTTGACTGGAGTAGTTTTCAAGAGCGTAATCTTGGTAAGATACCACTCAGAAGCCAATCAGTTATGGTTGCAGTTACCACAGTGGGAGTCTGCACATTACAAAGGTCACGCTAATAATGACTCTGGGTATCGACAGAGGCTGAGGTGTTTAAATTTCACTGGTAGATGGTACATTAATCACACTGTCTTTTAGATGCGACCCTCCACATCAAAACGGACTGCATGCAGAGGATACAGCACCCTGTTTTGATTGAGCATTCATTACCGGACTACAAGTATTAAAAACTGTGATATGCATGAGGTGATCCAACACTGACCGGGGGTTACAGTAACATACCCAGCTCTTCAAATTTAATTACAATTAATCAGGCAAATACAATGGGTTAGACAACTTCAAGAAAATAACAGAAACTCATCTTGGTACTGGAACAGCCCACCCGCCACTGAAAAATAAATAAATATCGTGACAAACAACATGTAGCAAAATAAAGAATAAAATGTCCCTGGGCAAGGTAGTGGATAAAACTTATCGTGTCTACTTAGAGTAGGAGATTGTGGCAAATCTAAGTGTCAGCCTAGTCATTGAATCTTACACACACACACACTCAAACACGCACACAGCAGCTGGGTGTGAAGTAAGTAATGGCACTAGCCAAGCCTGTCAGATGAGAATTATCTTAATTAAATCCCGGTGACAATTCTAATAGGAGGCAGCCATGACTGATGACTGGGATCTGCCGCTGGTCACATCACTGCAGTGCACTCTATTTTTACCCCTCTCTTTCCCTCCGTCTTCCCCCTCAATCTCATTTCTTCACTCAGTCTTTCTCTCCATCTCCCATTTCCTCTCCCTGTCTCTTATCTCTCCATTCGCTTGATCTCTCCCTTTGTCCACCTCCCTCCCTAACTCTCTCCCCATATCTCCTCCTCTAGTGTCTCCGTCTCTCTGCCTCCATCCGCCCAGTCTTTCTCTCTCTCCCTCTGTCTCTCCACATCTTTCTCTCCATCCTCTCTCTCTCTCTGTCCTATTACAGGCTCATTTCTTGGAAGTGCTGTTTTCCCTTGAAACTCATCACTGAGGAATGCACGCATCAAGTGCAGGGACGCTTGATAAAGGAGTTTGGGGCCTTTAGATGGTCCTCAGTGAAATTCTCCTTGAATCAATTATCCCGATGTGTTTAAAAAGCAAAGCCCTTAAATGACAGAGGCAGATTAGAGATCAGGGTCTGTAAGCATGAAATAGAAGAGAGTGGAACAAAACCAAAAGTCGAAGAAGAAGGGCTATGGGGGGGCAGAAAACTGTGAAACAGCAACCGTAGAGCGATGTGACTGAGGATATTTGGTCTGATCTGCACATAATGCTCTATAAACACACTATAAGTGATCTATCCATCCATTTAAGCGTTCCTTTTACATCGCTTTTGCTGTGGTGCTGAAAAAATGTAATACATGTGTTGACCTTTCAAAAGTGTGATCAGTTTTTTCATGCTTCCACTTGGGACTGGCGAAGTACAAAGTTGTTTCAGACTGCAGTACCTACTGGAGCTACTGGACCCTAGCACGGACTGGGCTCAGCTCTACATAAATCCTCAAAAATCTGTAGAAGATACTGTGTGTATCAATTAGTGTATCACGTCATAGAACTAGAGACCAAGCAAGGAGTCTAAGTCCAAATTTAACTGTAATAATTAACACAAATGGAGTGCTCCCCTCCCTGACACATTGCCGTTAAAGATGCATTCAATTCTGCACCCATGAAACACATGCATGGTCTGCATGGTTTACCTGTGAGAGAGCATGTGTATGTTTTGTGTACTAACCGGTAGGCGATAGCCAGGGCCCAGGCACCAGCAGCACAGTACAGGGAGTCCCGGACCTTGGCCTCCTTGCAGGTGGAGCATGTTTTGACCGGGAAAAGGCCAGTGGTGGGACTCTGGTAGTTCAGAATGGTTGTCTTGACTAGATATAGAGAGACAGAGAGAGGGAGAGAGCAAAAGTGGTGACGCAAGAATTCTTGCAAAACTGGATATGTTGTTATTATTTACTCACACCCGCATTAGCTGAAACACCAGTGGAGGAAGCACCTGTAACACACAACAAGCCAGCTGCTCCATCACCCTTATACAAAAAAAATGAAGTGGCTCTAAAATTACTCCTTATGCAGCTAGCGCAGCTTAACGCATGTGTGAGACATGAAGACAAACAAGACCAAAACACTGACATTTACACCATTATTCATAACCAGCCTTCACTGAGAATGCTGTGTTTGTGAGCATACACACTTTCATGCCCCCACACATTTTGCAAAGCCTCAGTTTGTCTGTTTTCACTCCCACACAATGGTAATGCACTTTTCCAAGCAGCATGACTCCCATCACACCTACGTCGACCTCTACCACATGCATTTTGCTCCAGTTTTTAAATGTCCATGTGTCAGAGCCACTGTGGAAGCATTTCACTCTGTTTTGCTATTTCAGCTGGGCATAGTGTACAAGCATCCCCAGAGTCAGACAGGAGTCATACAGTAACGGACTACCAGCATGTATTTCTCTACTTATGTTCTTTTTTTCCCCCCTGGCTAGTCTGCATTTGTGAAGTGTGGAAATACAATATTCATCCAGCTCCTCGAGCAGTGTCACAGCTCTCTTCTTCTGCTGGCACCGCCTGACCTGCGACCTTCCTCAGGTTGTGCAGCGGTCGCCACCGCCTCATCCTTTCCTCTGAGTTCCTTGTGTGCATATCCTGCCTCAAATAAATTAAATTAAATCAAATTAAATTATGTTCAATTCAATTTAGGAAAAGGTTGTGCAAAGAAATCTGGCGGACATTTTTTCTTCTGTGATGAAAGGAAGCAAAAGATAATATAACCACGTCATTTGGAGCAGAGCTCTTTCAGGTTGTGTTATGCAGACACCTACAGTATACGCTCTAAGAGTGTGACAACAGATGAATGCCTATTCAAGTTGAGCAAAGTGTGAACCGTGACGTGGGAAGTGTGAATGGCTGCAACAGTAGAGAAAAGCAATGATTCCTGGAGGATTATCACTTGGACTCATGATGCCATTGTTTTGCTTCATGCTGCACAAGCTGAAAAGAGTCAGTTTATGTTCATGTCAGTGTGTTGCAAGGCATCATCAAGAAAGACATGGAGTTGTGCAAGCTGAGTTGCTCTGTGTTATGTGCACATTCAGTACTTCACCACCAGCTACAGACTTAACTCACATGAGGGTAAGTAGTTACAGGCATCATTTCCATTTGGGTGTAAACTATTTGTCAAACAGTCTAATTCAATAGAGTGAGATCAGGTATTTGCTGTAAATATTTCAACTAGAGAAACAGGGATTATTAAACTTTTACCCTGCTAAAACTCACATACAGTATAACTTTTCTACTTCTACACCAGCATCAGAGTGGAAATGAAGAAATTACCCAAGGAAACTTCCTCATGTGTTGCATGTTTGTTCCTCAAACAGAAACTTGAAGCCAATGTCTTGCCTGCTTGTTAATATGAAATAATACTAAAACTAATACTTGACTAAAACTTGAGTAAATATTACTTGCAGCATGTAGATTTACTCTGTTAACAGATTGTCAAATGTTCAGTGTTGGAAACTGACTTATTTACTCTTGTAGAGGCTACTCTGTGTTAGTTTTAGCATGATTTCGATGGAATTATTTTAAATACAAGACCACATTGGTCCATGTAATTATCCCCGCTTTCATTCACCCACTTCGCTGTTACTTTCCTTGTCTGAAGTCTTTGTCATGCACATAAGCACTTAGAAATTAGAAACCCAGCTACGGTACAAATGGCCAAGAAATCTGCGTTCTCCTGGAGGAATCTAGCTGGGGAAACTATGTTGACTCTTAGTTTTGTTAACAATTTAGCGGTTCATGCACTTCCTCTCCTTTTTCGTGATGTATATAGTCCTTATGAATTGCAAAAACAGGATTAAACATCTAACATCTGATTCTTGGTGTTGAAATTCATAGTTGAAATTGAACAAAACAACACAGCTTTTTTCAATTAGAAACTCCCTGGAATTAATTTAGTGATGTGCAGGTTTTAGACATCTAGGTTAAAAACTGGGCTACATGAATGACTATATTGCAGTGTGAAGCAGTGGTTATATGTAACCTAGACCTCTAAAAGCATGTTTTCATCCAAATGTAGCCCAGTTGTCTTGACTCCTTAAGACTTGAAAATCACCAGATCAATACTTACTGGGAAGTGGGTGCAGCAGCAAAATAACAGCAGGGTGTAAAGGGAAAGTACCAAAATCTATGAACTATTTTGGTGTTACCAGAATGACTGGGAAGCTCTACAGTAGGAAATGACCTAGGTCATTTCTTTGGAAATACGGGAGCCATTTTTCAGCTGGAGAAAGTTTGACTGCACTAAATGGACGGGCAAAGATAAACTAAGATGGTTCAAGTTCACCAAAGTTCATGCTCAGCATCAGTTACTGAAGACAGAACAACGGATGAAAGCTCTTAATACGAACAGATCGTAGCCCTCCAATAATATATGCTGAAATATTACATACTCAAACAGAAGGCCTCCGGGAAAGTAATTTATCTGTTTCACACACACATGCACAAACACACACACACACACACACACACACACACACACACACACACACAGATACATCCTCCTCTCCTACAGAGGTCCCCTCACTGATGACTAATCTGTCTGGAGGGATCACTTCATTTTTCATCAGAACATTATGCCGGCGCAAATGAAGGGGACATCCATTCTGCACTGTCGTTTGTTACAGGGGGACAGACAGGAAGGGAATGATAGAAAGAGAGACAGAAGGAGATGAGGGAAGGAGAGATAGATCGTGTATGTGTGTGTGTGTGTGTGTGTGTAAAAGGAAAAAAAGAGGATGTATGTGTATCTATGAGTAAAAATGGGCCCTGGGAGAGAGACAGGGCGGGAATGTCAGTCAGTGTGTGTATGTGTGTTTGTGCGTGCATGTTTGTGTGTGTATTGGTCAATTGAAGGTGACAGTCAAATTGGCAGTGAGATAAAGAGGTTGATGGGGTGAATTAGGCAGAATATTAATAAACCTCTCAGGTAACCCACCTCCAAGTATCACACTAATGAAGCGCATGCTTACACGCGTGCACACATGAAGACACAGATTTGCATTGTTACTGGCCTCAGAAGAGTCTACTGGCTCACACTGTGGGAAACCTGAGACTTACTAAAGTAACTGTATTTGTAAAGATGAACCCTGACTATAAAGTAGCCCACGTGCAAAGAGAAATATCCTCACTGATTTATTCATTTGTGTGCCCTTGTAAGGACACTTGGTCTCTGCACAGAGTAAATTAAGTATAAACACACATGCTTAGACAGGCGCGCACACACACACACACACACACATACACACACACACACACACACACACACAGAGCAATCCCCTCCCGATTCATCTGGATTGCTAACCAGTAATAGGACAGTGCCTTTGGGTATTGGCTAATTTTGACTGCGACTACATTAGTGGTAGAATGTGAAAGGCTGTGAGATGTATTGGTCATCACGCTCACCAGAAACAACTGTATCACACATTGGTTTACCTAAAAGTGCTGTCTGTCTTGTTAACCACAAATACAGGAAGACACTGTGGTCAATACATTCATTTTTTGCTCCAGAAAGCTAAATCTTTCATGATGGTATGTTGGACCTTCATGTTTTCAGATTGTATATTATGTCAAGTCTGTTTTATTTATATAGCCCAATATCACAAATCACAATTTGCCTCAAGGGGCTTTACAATCTGCACAGCGTACAACACCCTTTATCCTTATACCTTCAAATCAGATCCAAAAAAAACATGGGGAAAAAAACTGGAAGGAACCATCAGGAAGACAGAGGAGGGATCCGTCTCCCAGGACGGACAGACATGCAATAGATGTCGTGTGTACAGAATACGTCAACAACAAAATCACAGTATATACAATTTTTATGACAAAAATGTAGTTATGATGTTATGTCCATGAAAGGCTTCACTTGTTCTTCTATGTTTTTTTGGAACATATCTCATGCTAACTCAAAATACAGATTTTTAACTTTTCTGTCAACAATTTTCAATATTAACTAAGATTTATATCATGTATATCGCTGTCAGTTTCTGCATGACGAGCTCCTGAAACATATTCAAGCACTAGAAATAATGGGCTCAGGCTTAACTGACCACTTCGCAAACATTGCCAGCAAACAGGCGTTAAAACAATTAATACATAAAAAGCGATGTCCAAAAGTCTAATAAGTACATATGTAAGTTCATAGGTCTCCCAATAAAATTACCATTGCAATTACTGTTCAAAAAGGAAAAGGTGAAAATTGAAATTAATTTACAATTTATTTGATACTTTGTCTAACAATTTGTCAGATTCAACTGAAATTCTAGCAGTTATTTTGGAGCTACAATAAAACTCCACTGCAATACAAGCATTGAAAATAAACTGTAGTCTTATAATATAATATAATATCCNCCCTTTATCCTTATACCTTCAAATCAGATCCAAAAAAAACATGGGGAAAAAAACTGGAAGGAACCATCAGGAAGACAGAGGAGGGATCCGTCTCCCAGGACAGACAGACATGCAATAGATGTCGTGTGTACAGAATACGTCAACAACAAAATCACAGTATATACAATTTTTATGACAAAAATGTAGTTATGATCATGATTATATCATGTATATCGCTGTCAGTTTCTGCATGATGAGCTCCTGAAACATATTCAAGCACTAGAAATAATGGGCTCAGGCTTAACTGACCACTTCGCAAACATTGCCGGCAAACAGGCGTTAAAACAATTAATACATAAAAAGCGATGTCCAAAAGTCTAATAAGAACATATGTAAGTTCATAGGTCTCCCAATAAAATTACCATTGCAATTACTGTTCAAAAAGGAAAAGGTGAAAATTGAAATTAATTTACAATTTATTTGATACTTTGTCTAACAATTTGTCAGATTCAACTGAAATTCTAGCAGTTATTTTGGAGCTACAATAAAACTCCACTGCAATACAAGCATTGAAAATAAACTGTAGTCTTATAATATAATATAATATCCAATCATTTCATTTTCTCCAGGCTCCTCTTTCCCTTCTACTGTAACTCAAGTTAGTTCAATACAGTAATTTATTTCTATGAAGCTCACAGGTTAAAAAAAATCTCTGTCTTTATCTTTATAATATATCTAAATCTTCATAATATGTATTTACGTCAAATGTATTTCACAAGCCCAAGATAAAGTGAGTCTGCTCTGCTCTGATACGGCTCAGTGTAGAACTGTGAAGGACTCAAGGTTTCATCTTCTACAAAACAGTGCTGTGGAAGTCATCATTAGATGCAGAACATAAAAGATGAGAGTGCCGAGCGTTGTTCAGCCTCAGACTGCAAGTTTCTCTGGATGCAAATCAACTGTTGTTGAGAGTTTTCTGCCTAGCCATCCATCAAGCTAATGTCCCACTAAATCAGCAGCTAATGTCTCAGACGCACACAGTCTGCTCTTTTACAATGGGCCATTTCACTGCACCGACAGGGTGGAGAAAATGAGAGAAGATGATGAGAAAGAAAAAAAATACAGCGAGATAGATTGAAAAGAGAAAAAAACAAGAGAGAGGAAAGATACAAAGAGTAGGATGATATCTGCACAGTCCCACAGCAGACGCTACAGGAAACAATGGAAACACACAAACTGTGATATTCATTGTTCATGGCAGTCTTAACAACAACTTCTCTGTCTACTCCTGCTGCTGCTGCTGTCATAGTGTTTCCTGCAATGTAACATCTGTGACATGACTTACTGTTGAATGAAAAACAAATGCAGTGGCCACAAAAAACATTCTGTTTTGAACCACAAAATGCAGACAGCTAACAAAGCAATGTAGTTTTTTATAGAAGAATAGTTCATCACTTTGGGAAATATGCCGATATCTTTCTGAGAGTGAGATGAGAAGAGGTGATCAATATCAATCTTCAGTTGGTCAAGATATGATGTTAAGCCTTGCTTATCAAAAAGAAACAGTTACAGCGTATAACTCCCCCTTAAACCACAAGTTATAATTTTTACAATTTGACTTGTGTGCGGATTAAACAACAAAATATGTTAATCCTCCTCATAAGCCTATTTCTCAAAATGTTTTAACAATTTCTTTAAGTACTGTGCATTTTTAGTGCACAGTGGTACACAGAACACAGTATATGTTTAACATTGGCAAAGAGCTTTACAGGGGTTAAAAAATAATTTATTGGCCTTTATTCTTTTTTTATTCAAGAAAATTAGAAAACGAAAAGAGAAGTTTTTTTTAAACGTGTGTTAACCCTGTTACATTAACTTTAAATACAGCACATTTTCAATGATTATGCAAATGTAAAATAGAACACACTGTTCACTTAAGTGTGTATTCCATTAAATGAAAATATGATTAAAGCTGAATTATTTCCCACAAAATTGCTGCCTTCTTGCGTTGCATGTTGGGAGGCAGGTTTGACAGCATGATCACAGGTAAAGTCACGTTGCGTCACAAGAAATGAAGTACAAGCACTGAAGTACACGACAGAGAAGAAGGAGTCAGCACAGTGGTGGTGCATGCTGCCTGCTGGATGCAAATGAATAATAAAAATTTAAAAAAAAACCTGCTTGCACACAGTGGGGTGAAGGTGAAGTATGCATTCATGCATTTCTCAAGAGTTATGTGGATTGTTGTTGAAGAAAATGTGTATAGTACGTCTCCAAGAATATTTAAAATTGGTCTCTCACACATATTGTCATGTGCAGAAGCTTGAATCTAAAACTTAAAATAATCTGTTTCTGTCTTTTACTACAGTGTTATAACTTTTGCTGTTCACTATGGTAACAGTTTGTATTGTTATTTTGATTTTGTTGTTTTTTCTGAAACAAAATCCGTGACTATTAAAATCCACATGTCAAGAAAAGGGTATGTTTTCAGATTCATAGTTAGATTACACTTATTTAGACAATTAAAGCAACTTTTATTCTCTTAATTTATTCTCTTATGCAATTGACTGTTTAATTACATGTGTGGTATTTGCAAAACAAATGACAGTGGTGTGTTTTTGAAGAATTAAGGCACTGAAACACACAGTAACAGGCTGACTTGAACTGGCTAAACACTGCAAAAGATGAGGCAAGGGAGCGTGAGAAGATAAAAAAAGACAGGGGGAAAGAAAGAGCAGCAAAAATGAAAAACAAAGCAAAGAAAAAACAGCCCAGATAAGTTTATGTTTTTGCAACGAGCTCATAATGACTATAAAACGGAAAAAAAAAACATGTTTTCTCCCTTCCTTAATCGTCGTGAGCCAGACGGCAGAGTGATAGTGCCTTCTGCCTCCAGTATTATCAGGAAGCCGGCTGAGTCAATGGAGTGTGGCCACATTGCCACATAAATAAGAAACCATAGAGAGGTGAGGGAACGAAAGAAGAGGGGAGGAAAGTGTGTGTGTGACAGAGAGAGAGAGAGAGGGATGATGGAGTGATGAACTATGAGAGATGGAGGTAAACTTTCCCCTGGTATCTATTCTTGATAACGGAAAACAAGTCCCCTATCACAACAGCATTGTAAGCTTAATACCGCTGGGGGCGGCTTTGCAACAAAACAACAAAGAAAGAGAAAGGAGGAAAAATGTAACTGTTTTGATTTGTCATTGTCACCCCAACCTCACCCCTCTCCACCCCTTTTCCTCCCTGAAACTGAAAGAAAGCAGGTATATTGGCAGGCAGGTCTGGGTGCCGGCGATAACAATGTTGGCTTTGTTCCCCGCAAGAATTGGACAAGCGCTTCCAGCCGCCACCCAACACAACAATTAAACGAGCCCAATGTTCAACGCTGCGTTGTCGACATACTGCAATCTGGCGGAGGCTTTTTCTCCGTAAATCTATGGGGTTCCAACGCAGCTGATGCTGGAGGCTACGCTGCGCTCGCTGATAGCAGCAAATCAGTTCCAACTGAGAGCTACACCTGTTGCACACTAAGCTCTGTTTATTGTCTTCTGCCATTTTCTAAACACACATACACACGCAGCCTAATGAACACCCAGCAACCGCTGACGGCACATAACACACACACACACACAAACCAACAGAGGAGCGCGCACACACACACACACACACACACACACACACACACACACAAGCTGCCCTGTCTTCATCAGGGCAGACCAATGAGCTGTGTCATATCTGCCAGAAGTGTGTTCATGTGAGAAAACGGTGCATCCAGCCCAGAGCAGACGCTTTCACACAGGACGCATTAACAATCCCTCAATCCACACCTGGGTTAGAGGCAGCTACCTTACACTTTTCTCTGTTTAAATTGTAGAATGAAACAACAAAACACAAAAATGTACAACGGCTTACTGTCGGCAAAAGCTGTAGTTTATAAAGTAAATCCTCCGTCTGAACTGGATCCTGACCCAAAGCTGAGATTTGTCTGTCTTGTTTACTTCAGTAAATGTTAATGTTATTTTTCTTTCCCACTGTTCATAGCCCTTATAAATTATGAATCATGACTATTTTCTACATATAATAGATACCGTGACTTTAATATCATAAACATCAGTCAGCATAAAAAGGTTTTTTGCAATATAAAGGTTTGTATATTAACAACTGTATACTATATATACTGAGGGGATGCAGTATGGAACATTTTTAGACTGAGACAACTCTAGGTTACAGGTTGAGTACCTACTGTATGATCCAGCAATGACACTTTCATACAGTACTAGGTGCTTCTAAGCACCGACTTGTTGCCCACTCACTCCTGTGATTCACTTCTACACGTTTTGTAGCTCGGAGCTTCTCAGTCAGTAAGTGACTTGACTTCATTTGGATTCAGTTAACTTCACTTAACTTGTCTCCCTGCAACTGTTTAATATCCAGCAATCCAGTCAAGTTGGAGGAAGCAGTGTAACTTTTTCACTACCCGGGATGTGTGAGTGAAGCTAGTGTGGGGGGGAACACTTCAACCACACATCATCACAGATCACAGTCACTGATGCAAACAACACGGACATACAGTATCCAGACAAGCCCAGCTGTTCAATATCTAAACTTAAACTAACAACTTGATGCAGACTCTGTTGGGTAAAATGTGATTATCAAACTAACTTCAGCCTGATGTCTGAGCAGCAGTGCAGTCAGGATTTTTTTTTCTCTCACATACCACCTGACTGCGACTGACTGAGCCACTTGCCTCGACTTTTCCCACTTGTAGAAACTCTGAAGGTTTTCTTTTTTCTCCAGCACTGGGATGTGCTGCTCTACATGATTACCACGAAGCGAACATAAAATGTGATCGATCAAACGATGTCACCTGCTGGGCTGAATCAGACAGATATCGAATCATCTCGTTTCGTGACCAATACTAGATGACAGTCTATGATGGTCTTTGCAATGTGAATTGCAGTAGCATCTCTGCTCGTCTTCCCTGAAGCTTAATATATTTCATTAAAGTGTAATAATTTCCTCTGATGTTAGTGAAGTTGCTCTTTATCTTCAGGAGAGGCGGGGCATCTCCACTGTAAAATGCTGCCGGACCCTGCAGCTTAGTTTGAAGGCAGTTTTAGGTGCACTTCTGCCAAATTGCAGCCGGAAAAATGCCAATTTAGGTCACCTTTAAATTCAGCTTTTTGTTCAGGTCACAGCAAGGAGAAGGCCATGCTTTTTGTATGCTCTGGGATTCCTTAAATGTCACAGGTAGAGATGCGCTGGCAAGCTCCAAGCAGGCATGGCATGTGTTACGTGTCTTTTTTACAGTACTGCATACCAGTAATTATAAATGAAGGCAAGTTTTTCAGATTTCTACAACTACACACAGTACACAACTGTGGGCAAATCTGGACATAGCTTATCAAAAATGTATGATTACACATCATTTGTCTTGAAAAGGAACAGAAACAAAAAAAAATTAATGCAATTCCTCCTAAGAGCATGTCAAGATCTGTCCACTGTACTGTAGAGTAATTTTTTGTGACTTCAGCAAAGAGCAACTGAGAAAAGCAAAGCTTGTGTACACAGTGCCAAAATCAGCACTGATCCTCGGGGATGGCATCCTGAGCTGTATTACTGGAATCTAACAGCCACACACGACCAGAGGAAACACATGATCCTGCCTTCTGCACACTAAACCCAACTCTATCTGCTTAGAAGAAGTGGTGTGTTTGGCCTATTCCTTCTGCTATTTGTATTGATTTTACTGTGAAAAAAAAAAAGAATAAAAAGGACGGCATCTAGTTTGTCTTCACATTGCAAAACAAACACAAAAGACACGTATACATAATATATATACAAAAAAACCCCACTAAAATAATTATATATGCCTACTCAAATTCTTATTACTACAAATATACCAATGTCTACAACTTTGAAATAATGTCAAGTTATTACTTGTTTCGGTCCACATGTCTCCTCTCACCAAGGCTTGCAAACGGCCTAATCAGGTGTGGACACAGACCATTCTCGCAGCAGACATTTGGACTTGTCAGACACAGGTGTAACTAACAAGATTAATAACGGCTGCATTCAGTTTAGCCATTGCAGTGCCAGGGCCTTGCTATTGTATATGCTGGCTCACTGGCATTACTTACTGGCACACCAAAGTGGAACGGAACCATCATTAACGCTATTAGGTGCTTTTTTATGAAATGACAAGTCAAAACCTCTGCCATTAGAGAGGTCTATCATTAAACAAACACATATCCAGTTGTAGAGGGTATACTGGCATTGCAGCTCCAAATTTGACAGCAATCTGCTAACATTTCAAATGTGGTGTTTAACCTTGTGCCAGCCTAATGGCCCAGTCACACTGGCATTTATGACAGCAACATTTCGTACCACGTTCAATTTTTTTGAATGGAATCTTCACTTCTATAGTAAAGCCGGTTTCACACTGTTTTCATCCAAGGGGGTGATCTTAGTGAAGTCCGAAAATCGAGGATGCTATACGTTTAGCTGTGTGGCAGTCGGGTGTGATTTCTTTGAGTGCGTACTGGGAGCTAGCCCTGGCTGGCACAGTGCTGCAGTCACAGCTGCAGGTAATTTAGTAATCAGTACTAATGTGTATTTATCCCTTCTGCGCTGAGGCTGGAGACTCCTTTACTGATTAAACATGCCAGAATCCTCTTGGGATTGGGTTGCAGCAGCTATTCGTCTCCAGGTTTGTGTTCTTCCTTAGTTCTTAGTAACCACTAGCTAGTTTCAAACTAATGGTTTGAGACAACCTTTTGTAAATGTAGGCATGATGTTCACGTCATTATCAAACAGCATTTTAATCACGTGTTGGTCAGATATTCCTTTTACACTTCTGTTTAAAGTTTAGCAAGCGTTGGCTTTGTCAGTGGGTTCAGTTAACTGTGCAAGAGATACACTTGGCGGTATGTGTAACTATTTAGTAATAATTAATCTCTACATACTACTTTGTGTATGCAGTTTTATTTTCGTGATGCGTAAACCTCCTCAGTAAATGCTAACATTATAACTAGTTTACATTTAAACTTCAGAACAGTTGGTGCGACAGGCTCCTGGGTATTTCAGACCAAAGAAAAGTGTGGTCACTCTTCGTGTTTGACATTGGTAATACCTTTGAGAAATCATAAAGTGTACATAAATCCTGTGTGGGTGGGTGGGGGGACATGATGGCATCTTCTCTATCAATATCTGGTGTGACCAGGACTTAACGCAGGCTGGTTTCAGGCTGTTGAAAATCCCTGAAACCACTAGAGTAAATCTAGTGCAGCAACTCCCACATGATCCCTCACTGGCATCCCACTCAAAAACGCTACCAGCTGAGTTCAGTGCAGTGCCGAGCCAAGCCAGGGCACCTTTGCATGGAATTAAATTCAGGTCAGTGCATGCTCGGTAAATGTTCTGGCATCTGTAACACCCGGGAATCTCCATGCCTCGCTTTTATCTTGCCAGCTGAGAACAAATTTTCTCCAGACAGAACTGTAGTATGTCTGCAAGATGTAATCACTACACCCAAGGCTGCAATTTGAGGATACTGGCAATGACAAAACAGCTGCAGCCTTTACAGCCACATACATTAGCTCAACAATGTGGCCATGCTTTGGGTGGGCTACGTGTTTTAGGAGAGAACACGGTATCAAGAACAGATTTTCTGTCCCACCTGATAGTGTGCAATCACACATACTGCACTTGGCAAAGCTGTTGGTTTGGTGGTTCACAGCAGTGCCATTTGTTTCAGATAGCTTTACATTATATTATATTATACCTACAGCTCTAAATTTTAGGTGACCCCACCTCGTACAGTACTATTGATAGGTTGTCAATAGTGAATACGTGTACTTACCAGCACTGTAGTAGCGGTCCAGCTTCTCCCATAGGGGCTCATCCTCACGCTGGAGAATGGACAGCTTGAGAGGTTCATAGATGGAACCTGAGGAAGGACACATCTGTTACACACAAACACTACAAGTGTGACTGCATGTCTCACTTGTCTCATGAATCCTTAAAAAAATCCTGGCTCCTCATCCTCATGAACATTATGCCTCAATGACTAAACTGGAGGTGTGGTAGGGTAAAAAGGACCAGGGTTTTCATCTTAGAGTTATATGGTGATTCCTCAGTATTTTCAATTGAGACAACAGTCTTATTCATATATTCCAATACGTAGATGAAAAAGGTCTGCAGTTAGGAATAGCTTCATTTTTTCATCAAATGCTCTTGTTCCCAGTTAATATAAGAGAAAATAAGAAGCAGAGAAAATAAAAAAAAACAATAAGACACATGCCATCAGTAATTCTGTTTTTCACTGCAACACACCACATCACAAAGGACTCAGCACACAAAACAATATTCAGGCCCCGAGCTAAAAATTCAAATGGTAATGTGGCTCGCCACCAGATATTTCCTAACATTTTCCTCTGAGCTGAGAGAGAGCCGGAGTTTGAGGGAAACCCCCCCTATCTGTTAGACTTCCTCTATTTTCAGACACTTTTTCACTTTGCTGAGATTTGCATTTTAATAGGTTCGACCTTGGGTCAATACCACAGGTACTGAAAAATTCACATTCTGGCTGAAATTAGCATAATTTCCATCAGCTTAAAAGTTGCAGGGGACAAAGCCAATCCATCTCTTTTTAAAGATAACACTTTAAAAGAGCATCGAGGAAGTCCAATATTTCTATTTTAATTTCTAATGTGAGATCAGACAAATGCGGGCAGTCGTTGTTTGGCCGGTTTTATACGATCCCATGACTAACTTCAGTGATGCAGACCTCTAACACTATTATAGATGCAGTACGCTGCATAACTTCATTAACGCTGTACGTTTATTTTGTGTCACTGTGGAGGAACACGATTAATCACATGGCTAAACCAACACAAGACCTCGCAGTAGATTATGGGTAATATTACAGTAATTTGCCACATCAGGTTTTGAGCTCAAGCGTGTAACCGTCCTATGTTTTGTTTTCTCATCATCTCAGAATAATAATGTTGTCATCTTGAACATAGCTGGTTTCCTCATAATCATGAAATAAAGTAATCAATATGAAACAATATATCAAAATACATATGTCAACTTCATAAAATATGTATTTCAAGACTTTGAGAAAATAAGCCTATTTGTGATTTCCAGTTGACAACATATGAAGGCAAACATGTTTTCTTGTGATCATGACATAATTATGTTGTGGCTATGCTAAGCTTCATGTCCAGATAACAACATGATTTTCTTGTGATCTTCACCCGTGTCCTCTCTGGCCTTCTTGTGTGTGGCTGACTGCATTGTCTTCCTCAGATCTGCGGCCACTACTTACCGATCCTCTGAACTTTCCGATGAGGCCGGGCAATCGCAGCCACTGAAGCAGCCATTCTCAAAAGGTGAAATTAAGGCCAACCGTCTCTCACAGCTAAATCACAAATCTACAGCAATTCACAGGAAGGAGTTAGTAGCACAGAGTTAGAGTTTGGACGTGCATGAATCAACAATGAATTACACCGTGGGCTGATGACAATCATGAACTACATGCATGGAATTACAAAGCAATGTATTTGCTCAGGAGTGCAAGCTATCTTAACCCTTGAGAGATGCAGAGTCACGATGAATTGCAACATGATGGTAATGTCATTATGAGAAGGGACTTTAGCAGAATGACTACATAACTAAATTAGGAGAGGACTGATTATTGCCCTTTATACTTCATAAGATTCGGTTCAAAATGCTGTGGTCTCAGAATGCTATACTGCTGTGTTAATACTGCTGTCAAATGGAAACTGGAGAACAGGTGCGCCTTGTTACATAGTTTAATTAATAGAAAAGTCATAATATTTGCTGTAGGATTCTCCTTCTGTGCTCTTTGTAAGCTGCCTTTTAGCAGATTTCCAGACATCAGCAGTTATTATGACACTACTAGATGATTTATGAAGGCACAATGTTATGAAATCTATATTTATAGTAGCACACCAAGAAACTATTACTACAGCCAAAGTACAGGTAGAATAGCTGACTAAGGTTACAATCACATATGGTTTTATAATGTGTACCCCAAAGTGAGTGCGTTTGCTTCAGATCATAATTTATGGTGTTTTTCTGAGTTGTATCACTATAAATAACGGTACTCCTACATGTGGTGATAAATATACAGTTGCTGTGATGTTTTTTATCCGTACGTTGTATAACAACCTTCAAAGTTTCATAATGAGATCAGTTTTCTTCAAGTGGCAGGCTGACAACCACTGTAAGAATAACAGTCTACCAGCGTCCACAGGGCCACACAGGCCCCCTGCCCACTCCTCATGCAGCGCACACAGTACTGTTAACTATGGGTGAGACGTAACAGCGAAAGGAGACCTGGCGAAGAGCTCTTAAAATAGCCCCTGGGTGCTGCACATTTGCACCTCTGACCTTTCATGCTTGTACACTGCAGTGGACAAATTAAATGGGCAGATCAAGTCATATTTAACCCCGTGTTTACAAACAGGCGGTCTCACGCAAAGCGCTGGCACAACAGCAACAATCAGGCGTGTCCCACTGTGCGGTGTCATGCAAAGTAAAAAAAGTCAGACCTGATCTTTTTGATCGGGCTTTGAATTCCAGGAGTTTCCAGCCGACATCTGCCAGGTTCGCCATGTTCACACACTGTCAAACTGGCTTGAAAGTTACAGGATTTCCGGTGTCTACCTTCAAAATAAAACGGAGGCAGTGAGGCTCCCAATCAGCCATCGTTGTGAACAACATACATATAAAAAGTTGACGTACACAATTCATTACAGTTTAGCAAAGTTTCACATCATATTAATGAGCATTAAGGATGTATTTGTTATAATGTGGTCGCTTAGTTACCAGCTTGATGAATGTTACGCATTTCTTCTGAAGGTAAACTTCCTTCACTTCCGCCTCATCGCTCGCTAACTCTCTTTAGCTTGATACAGCTGTCAGCTGTGAAACTACCCGGGAGCACGACACTGACGCAAACAAGGAAACTCTAATATTGCATTGTTTGCCCTCATTTCAGTGCATTACTTCCACCTCTGTCTAATACAATGAAAATAGCAGAGCAGATAAATAAATCAAAAATGTATACTTAATGTAAAGCGTCATTTAATAATAAAGAGAAGCTGCCATTTCACCCTGCCGTAAAGCTGTATGCCGTACCGCGGTCAGTGTTGTTGTGAGGAGTTACACTGGCAGAAGGATGTGGAGGTTCAAATTCAATATTTTGGCGTTTTTGTCACTTTTTGTGGGGCAGTATAACATATTTGCTCTTCAGGATGTAACAGCCGACCTGTTCGGTTCCGAAAATTACGGGACGGTGGCGGCGTTTGGAGATTTTTACGTGGATAAACAGACAGACATCTTCATCATCAGAGAGCGTATGTTACGTTAGTCCCTCAGTACTTTGCTTCTTGTCGTGTTAGCTTATTAACCGCCTCCGCTAATCATGTGTAGTGTCTTTAAACATATCTACTGTTAAGTTTTATTTTCGAGATGTCGCGATAATAATTGATAAAATTGTACCTTGACGAGCATTCACCGCTATTTCCCCACTGTGTGTCTAATTAACAAAATGGTTTTGTGCTTTATCTTTATGAAAAACGACTGAATGATTGTGCTGGATATTAAATTAGCTTTAATTCACATAGATGCCCATGTTGACTTCTTCCTGTTTCAGAGTCTGAAGTGGTGATATTCTTGGCTGACTCGAAAATACCTTACTTCAAGCCCAAAGTTCACATCACTAAGGAAGTTTTGCCAAAGTAAGTTATATGTGCTATTTTCTTTTCAGTGCTTTCCATTTACACATAATATGTCACATGTCCTAATTTCCTTTTGTTTGTCAGTGCTGAGGAGGTGACTCAGGTTTCAGGGTGTTTACTTCTTAGGAGGGAGTAGTTGCACATAAGAGCATGTCCTTGTTTCTCATTTTAATGGACAATCTTCCTGTTCAGGGACACCGTCATCACCAGTGTGGTTCCTGGAGACTATGATGGAGACTCTCAGATGGATGTCCTTCTTACAGCTCAGATCAAACCCGAGACGACTACAACCGTTTTCATCTTTTGGGGACACAACCAGACATTAGGTAGAGCTCTCACAGTGATGGGTGGAGGCCAGAGAACGCTGATGAAGGATTCAGCTCAGCCCTTTTGGCACATATGAGCTCATAAGACCCAGCATCATATGAATATGGATAGTTTTTAGTTCGATAATTGTACTTTTTTATGTCCTACATTGTGATCACTGGTTTACAAACTGGGCTCCTTTGGTGGGTGCAAATGATCACTGTCTAACTTGCAATAATACATTTATTTGCGACGTTTCGGTGCTAGACCTTCATCCGGCAAATGGTTTGATGACAATGAGAAGCCATCTTAAATAGGGAGTGGCTGTGAGTCTGCAACACATTCCCCACATGCAATAGGAAGGCATTAATACCAAACATCAATTTACTATATGGCAGTTTCTAATACCTATTAAATACCTATTTAATGTAAGGATTTTGGTGTACATTTCTGATTGTTATTTTACAGATTGTTTTACTTTTCTAGCTCTATATGAGAGACTGCCATATAGTAAATAAATGTATTATTGCAAGTTAGACTGTGCAGGAGTTTCTTTTTTTGTTTGTTTTTTGTTTTTTTGCAACTTTTGATCTACTCATCCCTCTCCTACGCACTGCACCTGTCTCGTTAAATAGATGTGCGAAGTGTTCTTTTGTTCTGCAAATTAGCAGAATGTGCAGTAAAACCAAAGGTTGATTTTGTCAAACACAGGTGTAACTAATAACATCACTAATTGCTGCATTGCAGTGCTGAAATTGCTGGAGTGGAGCCATCGTTAATGTCATTAGCTCCACCTGTGCTTCCTGCCTGTTGTGGAGGTATATGGTAAATGAATCCGATTCATTTGGAAATGATAAAGATAAAACCACATGTAAAGTGCAATATAGACACTTTTTACAATGAAGAAAAGAACATCTGGTGATGCTCATTAAGCTAACATGTCAGTCAAATCCAAGAAGCTTATCTTGCTCTCAGAGAGCACCTTGTGCCTTTTCTCTGGCAGGCTGGGCAAAGTTTAACATCTTTGTAGTGCTGATTTAGACCGCTGGTTTAAATTAACACTATAAAGCATGAGGCTTCTTCAAAATCTATACAATGCCCCCTTTTACTTCCCGTAGGCCTTTTTCAGAGAAGACATTTTGACGTGTCACTGTGGGTAAAGGACAATTGTAAATTATAAGATCAATGTCCATTAAATGGATGAATTCCATTTAGTTGTTTCAGTTTCAGGGTCCTAGTACTGCTCATGCGGCTCGCTGTCATACTATCATGGCTTATTGGGATACTTGAATAGAATGGAGCCATTGTTAATGTTATTAGTAAAATCTGTTTCCTTCCATAACAAGTCAAAATGTGTGCTGTGACAAAGGCGTATTATCATTCAACCCAGAGTGATGAATTAACTAGAATGACATTAACTAGACAACTGTCAAATGGCTTTCCATACTTTAATATATTGCTACTATAGCGTGGTGTACAGTGATATATTGCTTGTTCCATAAAGTAAGACAACAGTGGTCAGTAACTTAAATGGGGTTTATAACGGCATCACAGTGATGTCAAATTGTGTTTGCTGCTCTTAGTACAGTAGATAACTTAATAAGTAAAGTTTTTGATTACATGGTTTATATGGAAAGCCAGTATTGTAAATTTTAAAGTGTCAAGTTTCTTTGGGTTGCACATAATTACAGTTACAACCTCAAAGGAAATAACAAAATATTTATTATGTTATTTATTTACGTTAACAAACAAAATTCCATTAAAGCATATACCACAACAAAAAATATCTCAATTTAAGGCCCCTTTTTGCTGCATGACAGGCAAAAAGGAAGAAAAAAGTGTTTTTGTGCACATGTGAATATTTAATTCAACTTTGTTCATTGCTGATTTTCTATGCTGTGTTTTTGTCAGACCAAGCATTACTCAGGGTCTGTTGAAACTGTTCATTTTCTACAGATATGAGTGGGTGGCTCAGGCTGAACAAGACCTTTAGAGATCAACCTCTTGTTATGGAGTAAGTATCATTCTGAATGGTGTTTACAGAAACTCTACTTTCAATATTTTGCTTATAATACTGGCCATGGAAAAAGTAATGTGCCCTATGACTAGTTTTGCTAGATTTGCATGTTTCCAATCAAACATGTATTTAAAATACTGTTCCATGTCAAAACACAAGTGCAATTTGTTTTTATACATCCCGTTTTAGATAAGATCTAAGCTGCCATGTACACAGACTTACCTGCGCAATCGAATTAAATGCCATATCCTAAATCCTGTATCTGCCCCCTCATTTATGCAGCTCGATCTGGTTGAAAGACTTCAATATAATGAAGTCTTTCAAATATGTAATATACAACACCACCACTGACTACGGCCTCAAAAATAACATTGGAGGTGGATCTACACCTCTCTGACAGTATCAACAAAAACTGAACAAGATATGAAAGTATTTATTGCAGGGCTGTGGCATTAGTTTGCACAGTATGTGTCTAATGAACTTTTACCTCACTGTAAGTTTTAATGAAGTGATTTGATTTCAATGAAATCAATCTTCCCACAGTTTCAATGGGGACATGATCCCAGACATTTTTGGAGTCACCAACCCTCCATTCACTGAAGTTTGCTATCTCACCAAAAGGTAAAGTAATCATTCTCAAGCTTAGAATTTTCTATGTCTATTTCTAATGCTCTCATACCTTCAACTACTTTCTAAAATGTGGAGCTTTTAAATCCTGCTGTTGCCTTGTGGTTTTCCTCCTCTTTAGGACTCCAGACTGGCAGAATGCACTGAATTCATCTGTCCACATGCGCATCCCTCACTCTAACGCTTTCATTGACCTCAACAAGGACTTCACAGCTGGTGAGTCAGTGATGTTTAAGCAATGTCTAACCATGAGAAACAAATGTAAAATGCTTTTTTTTTCAGAGCACACAACATACTCTTCAGGGAAGCTGTGCTCAACACTCATTCCACATCACTGTTATCAAATCTTTTCAAATTGACAAAACCTCTCATTTCATAGGCTTGTCATACAGCCTGCTAAACCTTTTTTTTCTGCTCTGTTCTTCTGTTTCTCACTGTTGGACTAAAATGGCTTGGCAGAATTCCTGCTTAATTTTTTGAACTCCGGACACAATTCCTAAATTAATCATTGCAAATCGAGCTCTTTGTTTAGCTGTGCAAATTTCTCACATTACTGACGGGCCGAAACTCTTGTAAAACAAAGAGTTTTCTGTATTAGGGCAGCAAGACGATGAAGTGAGTGTAAAAGGCCATCCTATAACAGAAGGACAGGGTTTAAGTCACTGTGACAGCGAGCAGCTTCCCCACTAAAATGTCCTTATTCAAGACACTAGGGGAGTTATTACAAAGCCTACTGCAAATAATCGTCTGGGCTAATACATTGTGTTTCTCTGTATGGTTCAGTATAGGTATTGACTAACACTGAATGTTTAAGTGAACATAGCTATAAAACCAAATGTAGTCACCTCCCCTTAGACCCCACTGTGTGCCTTGCAGCTCACATTCTTGACTGCACATTGTGACATGTGCCATTGATTCATTACCACTGAGACCTAAATCCCCACCACTTCCTTTTATTTTGTAGCTCATTCCTCCGCTATGGGCTTTCAGTGTTGCACTACATGGATCAATAAGTGTTATTAATGTGTTAGGAGAATGCTACGTATAAAACATGACACAAATGAGTTCTGAATTGAGCAACAAGAAGCAAAAATGGAACAAAGAACAACCAGTGCTGAAATGACAAATCCTCTAGGGCATCAGCACCTTGGAGGCTGTTTTTGAAAAGGGGTGTAATTTTTCTCATTTAATTACATGAGGCCCTCTAAGGACGACATGCCTTTGGCACAATTTGTATTTTTGCTCATACAGGTCTCCTCTCAAAAGCTATACACCAGAAAGTGTAACCTGCAATGTCATACTAGCGTACAACTTGAAGCTACAACACTATTGAACAATAGGATATATTTTTTATTTCACACTAGACGGTCTTTGCCTGATTTTTTTAATTTTCAGTTCATCTTTATAGTAGTCACATCAGTTCTGAAATGTAAATGTGCCCATATCCACACTTAAAGGTGCAATCACAGACATGCCTCAGTATTCATACACTAGCTTGATGGCTACAGACACTTTATCTGAAATGAACTCCAGGTATGCATCAAATATTGCTGCATCAAAGTAAGACCTAACCCATACCAGTTGCCTATGGGAACTAAACCTGACCCAATTTTCACTCCAAATATATATATATATGTATATGTGTGTGTACATATACTGTATAACTGAAAACGTAACTGTTGGGTGCCTGGAGACATAAAATCCGGGCCTTAACTGTACTATGTGTAGAAGAGGATTACCATATTTTCAGATGCTGCCTGGTTCCTGGTTTCTAATTTCTCTCCAGGCCAATGCTGACCTCTGCTCTCAGAACAAAAATCTCAGATCTCACAAGTGGTGTAGTTGTAAACTTGAAATTTACAGGCTTCCTGAAGTGCATTCCACAAAGTTTCTCCCAAGGAAACTCCAGGAACCAGACAAGAGACCGAAACATATATTTAATGCCACCAATTTTCAAGTTGACTAAGAGAGAACGGAATAGCCATTTTCTTCACCAGTGAATGGAGAAATCGCCTCGTTCTTGTTTTACAGCATCTCACTCCTGTCCTTCTGCCCAGTAAGTGTAGCGCTGTCACTTAGACTTACGGGAGGATTTTTTTTTCCTCTGGAAACTAATCCTCGTGTTTAAGGTAATCAGAGAGGATTTAGTCATGTCATACTCTCTGCAGGTGTCTTTTTGTGCTGTGTGGTTTTATTACCAGGGCTGTCACAGTTTAACCAGAGCAGATTTTAATTCATATTTAATCTGTTTAGGGATTAGGAGAATGTCAATAAACTTCCACTTTTTGTGGCAGACTTAAAGAAATCCTGATAGCAATATTTGGTGTTTTGGTTTTAGTGCAGAGTGGCTTGTGTTGGGGCATCATTGGTTTTTACTGCTTTATCAAGTATGCCACAACTCATCAGTCAGTCAGAGTGATGGCCTGCATGTCAGCCTGCCTTTCATTCTCTTGATAAGCTCTACACAGCCTATCTCTGCTGTAAGAAATCACCTCTTACTTCCTTTCCCCTACCCATGACACTCACACAAACACACAAGGACAGTGATAACTAAAGCCTTGTGACTTCTTAAGTGCATTCAGCTGTGTTCAGTTCGGTGTGGGTGAATGTGCTGCAGGAAAAACAGAGCGTGAGGAAGAGAACCAGTGGGAAAAAACCTGCTGTACATCTGGTGCATGTCAGACTCTTTGGCTGCCACTGTATGTGGGGACATGCAGATGGAGGGAGAGGGAGAGAGAAGAGGAAAGTGGGCAGGAAGTGATGGAGAAATAAAGCTGAGTCGGAGACGATGAATGGTTCGAAAGAAAATGATGGTTGGAAAGATAAAGGGCAGAGGAAGAGTGGGAGGGGGGAAGGGGGGAGGGTGAGTCTTCAGCATGGCTCAGCTCACTGTCTGCTGTGACCACCTGCTCCTCTAAGCGGTACCGGCTGGAGCATCACAGTGTGGCTTAAGCAGGGAGAGGGTGAGTTTTAAAGACAATCTGGGTGCTGCTGGTTAGCCACTTCAAGATAGATTAGAGGTGAACTGCCATTGATGTCTTTAAAGATTCACATTGCCTTCATGATATTAAGAAAGTGGTAGCCATAGTTAATAACATTTCTAATGTTTTGACCACAGCCTAAATAAATGTGAGTATAATAATATTGGAAATGCCCCTCAATATAATAGTATACAACTCAACATTACCTTAAACCGCAAACTAAAGCTTCCAAATGACCTTGTAGACTTCGGTCAACACCTCTGTCTCAACTGAAACCGAACATGATAAGCTTCTTAAAGGTTACTCTCATTGCAGGCTTGTTGTATGATATTGCATTGGGTGTAGCTAGGGATGACCTATGAGCTGTCCACCCAGTGTATTTTACTTAGAAAGAAAGCCCTGTATAGCACTTTGTAACTGTTCTCAATCAACATCCACAATGTTGTTTCCAGTATCATTTTTTCATCACGTGTATTTGCATTTATCATTTACCCTCTGTGTACCTGGTCTTCCAGTGTTTGTTAATATTTTGGCCGAAGTTTGCCAAAAGTTATTTGAGGCACCTCCAGCTACATAATTTTATAGTTCATAGCGATTAAAGATGCCTTAAAATTGTGTAATATTAATGAGTATAAATCAGGGTATGAATGCACATTAATCTTAATTCATCTTAATGAAGACACGCAGAGTTGAGTTACTGTGGGGAATACGTGTGGAACGCTTGAAAATGCAAATTGGATAAACTGGGGGGGAAATTTTCAAAAACTTATTTGAATTGCACAGAGGCTTCATAAAGGATCAGGCAGATGCTGGTGGGCACAAAGTTTCTTTGTAATGATAAAATTCAGGCTGATCTTTTTTTGGTCCTTTGGCTAATGAGGAATTACAAGTCTAAGCGCAGACCATCTTGATTAGTACGTCTGTGCAGGGAAGCACCCTGACTAGATCTCCTAATCTAAGAGTTACAACAGGACAAAGTGAAGTACCACATGAAAACACAAGATAGTGAAACAAATTAAGACTAGTAATACATCTTTGTAATGGAAATACCATTAAATGGTGGCGGTCTTAAGTGGAACACCTTTCCTCTCATTTTGAGCAAGGTTTTCCCGTTGGGAAGCCCTATGTGTCCCCTCTCTCACCTACCAGTACAGTAATACAGTGAGGTATTTTGTTAGTGTGGTCCAAGGAGGATGAGGGCTGTTTCAGGGCCGTGTCACGACTCCAATCTCAGTCCAGTGTCATAGCTGTAAACAGTCCCATGGTGGTGTATTGGCTGACCTCACTACATCAGCAATGCTAGGGAAAAAAAGTCTGGAATTGTTTCCTGGCCGGTGTCAAGGCCTCATTTAGCCCGCTTATTGGACTCTCCAGCCAACCAACCTGGCGGCGACATACTGCATATGGCTCGTAATCTCTTTTGTTGCTATCGTCCACCTCCAGCCAGTGTCTCTAACAGCTACACATTCATAACAGCTTTGTGTTTCATGCTCTTTTGTTTCCCAGTTATTTTCTGTCTGTCCTCACACATTGAGGGATATCAGGTCTCTTTATGGAAGTTGTTTTTCTTTCCAGCTCATTGTATGACTTGCACTTCAGTCAATAATGTATGCGCAGTGTCAGGAGTCGAGAGTGCAAGAAAAGACGGGACAAAGGAGTAGATAAAGTATCACATACGAGACGTTTGGGAGAACGTGGCTTGCAGCCCTTCGCACAGATCCACAGGAATTTTCCTCTGTGGGAGTAAAAGCAGAGATATCATTGAGCATTGAGCTGGCTTTGTTGATGTAGTTTTTTTGTTCTGGTTCCGTTTCACCACAGTGACAACTAATTAGCAGGAAAGCGTTTTTTTGCAGGACAGCCCGGAGGTCCAGATTTATACAATAGATGACTGAGGTGAACAGGTGCTTCAATAGCTGTCAGAGCTTCTGTAATCATCAAAGCCAGATGACCACAGGAGAAGTCCTTATCATTTGAAGGGTATACACTGAGAGTATTCAGCCGTATTAGATCCTTCTCCAGTGCAGGATCACGGTAACCTGCAGGGGCCATATCACATCATGTCAATTCAGAAAGAGCACCGCTAGGCAGGAAGCTATCAGGAGCATGATAAGAACTTGTTTGAGGGAAAAGGTAGTAATTGCTAAGTAATTATAGATGCCGTTTTGGGAAAAGCATGCACAAAGACAGCAATACTGGCATAAGGATCCATTGCTAGGCAACGGGCATGGTAGTGCTCTGTGCAGCATCCAATTAAACTAGCTCTGTGTCGAAGTGGCTTGTTGATTGTCTGACTAATAATGTGGTGTTGTGGGGGGAAGAGAACAGATTTGCCACCTAACAAGGGTGGCCAAGAAGAAGAATTGATTATACAGGGATTAAGTTTACATGTTGATGACAGAGTGAGACATTTTAATAGCCATTTTGGTAATTGGGGCATTATGACAGAGAGAGACATTCATCCAGTGAGGAAGGATATCGCAGGAATTTTAAATAATAGTAATGGCAATTCCTTTCTCGCATAATAATGATGATAATACTGATAATAAGAATAATGTTTTATTGCTTCCCTACTCTTGTCTTTCTCTCTAGGTAAACAGTGAGTTTACAGCATATTACAGTATATTTTTCTGTTCCTTTTATCCAATAATCTAAGGGCAGCTCTTATGTATGAGCCTAGTTCAGAGTTCAATTGAATGATATCAGAATGAGTACTACAGCAGACAGGCTCATAAATAAAGCCCCATCAGACAGGCAGCCTGATTCACTGCCCCAAAACATTCATGGGCTGATGAAACTCTTGATCAAATAACTGTATTACACACTTGCAGCTGTCTTACAAAAGAAACAAAGATATGTCAACGATAGCGTCTGTGTTGTGTGATTAACTATACTGACCCCAAATAAAAGAGAAAATCTTAGGTGATTAACTGTTGGCCTGTCTAATTTGTGGAAGTACTTTGGCCATGTTTGTGACAGCCTGACAAACTGACAAGAATGGGCCAGTGTTTTTGAAAAGTTAAGTTTCCCCGTCTACACAAATTTAGCCACATTTGAAGAGCTCAGTTTCCAGTGGAGGAAAAAGCTGGCATAGTGTGGATAGAGGGCCAAAACAAAACATAATTAGTTTGGGCTTCTTTTTTCAAGTATCTAAACAACTGTCTACACATTCCCTCTCTACCAAAACAGAGAGGAACATATCCCAGTGCTAAACCCTCGGCACCCACAGCCACATGTAGCCTACATCTTCATTAACACATCAGTTGCATTCGCTGCAATTCTTCACATTCTAATTTCCCCATTTTATAGAGATTTGGAGTGAGCTCACAGGCATGTTAGGAGCGCCTGGTGCGATGCGCCAGCCCTTTGAGGTGTGTCGTTTGTAGCATCTCCGCCTCCAGGAAAGCTGGCGCAGCGTCAAACGGGCAAAAGAGACGCTGTGTTTATTTTGGTAAGCACAGGTGTTTTTGCAGATAAATGAATAATAGGAATAAATGAAGCAGAGCATTTCCTCTTTGATACGCACAGCACTGTGACCGTAGCCTGAGGTTATACTGGCCCCCCTATTTTCTGTCCTGGAATAAATTCCCTTGTCTAGAAGAAAACTACATGGACACGTACAAAGGGTTGTTCTAAACATTGATATGAGACACCTCTGTTTAATTTACAGTCACCTACACTGAGGTATTTGTTTAACATGTACAGTATGTGATTGTTAGGGCAGGTTGACAAACAATCAAAAAATGGATGGCAATGTCAGTCTGTCTGTTCAGGTCTCACCACTGAAATATTGCAGCGACTATGGGATGGATTTCCAGGACATTTTGTACAGACATTCATAGTCCCCAGAGGATGTATCCCAATACTTCGGTTTATGACCAAGTACCTGCAAAACTAATACCATTCCACAGCGTTCCATGAGAAATCGTAGATCAGTTAAAACTTCTCTCCACTAATAACTCCCTCAGAACCGTCCGTTCCTGCCAGTTTCTTCCCCAGATTGTCCACAATTATTTTTGCATGTAAAACAGACAAATCTAACTGAATTATACTTTAAATGTAATTTCAGAAATAAAAGAAAATATGCACACACACGCAAAAAAAATAAATAAATAGCCTGCATTTTAAATTTTGCCTTCATTTTATTTGCGGCACTACATTGGTATTTAACAGCAGGTGGTTATTGTATGGATCGTTTTGATGACAAACAAAATCGTGCACTGTTACACATGGAAAACATGATGACCATAGGATCTTCAACATGTCCAATAACAGTAAGTCTCCTCTGAGGAAAACTCTCCACAGGATTCCCCAACTGTCAGTGCGTCATGACGGGAAAAGCCTTGTATTTAAAGGGAATGAAAGCAGGGAGTGTGATTGGCCATGTTTGTCACAGCCTCTAACGCATTCACCTATAATGTATGATAATGTATTCTTTCTGATCCCACCCCATATCCAAGTGAAAATCCCAAAAGGGCGTTTGGCATGCCACTGACACACTGGGCAGGGTGCACTTGACTGCGATCACAAAAATAGAGCCCTTAGTCTTGTTAAGGCGTTATTTGTCTTTACTAGCTAGTTAAGAGCAACAGATACATGATGAGTGAAACAGTGTGGGAAGAACGGTAGGGAAGGTCCCTGGTTGGATTTGAACCTTGGATGTTATGGTCACATGGTTTCTTGGTATACACCTTAGACCTCCAGAATACTAAAGTGTTTTTAGTTTTTTTTTATAACAATCATAATATGTAATGTGCCCTCTGTAAATTGAATTAGTTTGCACAAATAGACACACATACAGTAGAAATGTCAGTGTATTCAGGGCTAATACAATGCACGTCGCTCTTGATGTTGGCACACTCCACTGATGCACATACACACACTTCGTTCCAGTCCGTGGAATGAGCTTTCCTATGCTAGTTACAGTAGTTCAGTGAGCAGTTTCTATTTACACACACGCACATGTGCAGCATAAAGAAAGTGAGCAAAATAGGATGGATAGTGTGTATGTGTGTGTGTGTGTGTGTGTTTATGTATGAGAGGGTTTGGCCATAATCCTCCCTGTAGCTACTGCACCTACGTTGTTCCCCGTAATGGTTTTAGGAGATTATTTCTTCCGGGAATAGCATTGCTCCATTCTGCACTGGTGTGTTTTGCCATGTTTGTGAATGAGCTGTTATGATAGATCGGGGTGGAAGTCGCACAGTGTGGAGTAGGGCTACATATTGGCTTAGAGACGGATTTATTCTGCAGAGCTTTTCACTTTGTTCCTGGCCTGGATTCTGCATTTTATCTCTCTCTGTGTGTGTGTGTGTGTGTGTGTGTGTGTGTGTGTGTGTGTGTTTATGTATGAGAGGGTTTGGCCATAATCCTCCCTGTAGCTACTGCACCTACGTTGTTCCCCGTAATGGTTTTAGGAGATTATTTCTTCCGGGAATAGCATTGCTCCATTCTGCACTGGTGTGTTTTGCCATGTTTGTGAATGAGCTGTTATGATAGATCGGGGTGGAAGTCGCACAGTGTGGAGTAGGGCTACATATTGGCTTAGAGACGGATTTATTCTGCAGAGCTTTTCACTTTGTTCCTGGCCTGGATTCTGCATTTTATCTCTCTCTGTGTGTGTGTGTGTGTGTGTGTGTGTGTGTGTGTGTGTGTGTGTGTGTTATCCGGTGTGTATATTACTATAAATCAGTGCGGTTGCCACGACACTGACAGACAGCATTCATTCTTTATTGAAAATGTTGTGACAAAGTTACCAAGCCAGCCATGTTGTAGCCTCTGGGGGAAAAAAACCTAGAAAAACAAAAAAAGAAAAGCATCTTTGAAGAGAATCGTTCAACCCTCTCAGCCTCTGACAGACATTTTAACTGAGGGGGAAAAATTGACTGTCATATTTCACTGCATTAACAAGTGAAGTGTATGTGATGGCACAGCTTACCCTGGCTGTTCTGTCTCAGCCGACAAGGTAGCAGTACAAATGTATTTTTTTTTTAAGGTTTTCTTCTGCTCCTTCTTTCGACACTATAGTAAATCGTCTTTGTGGGCTTTGGGCAAGTTTGGAAAAGCTCGTTTCACAGTCCAATGGTTCCTTGCTAGCAGAGGGACAGGGCCACATATCAATGGAGGTGGCCAGTGAAGATTTGGCTCCAACCCCACACAGTCCCCTCTCACACCTCTAAAAGGTACACTCTGACATTGTGCATTTTGCTATACATTTTGAGAAACTTGTCCATTCATGTGAAGGAACATTACAAAATTTTAATCAATACTAAATTTCAACGATACACAGAATGTGTTAAATTTTTGTTGTCGAATTGTTTGGTTTTACCGATTACTTTTAAGCTTTGCATGGACTGGTGTCCAGTTATTTACTTATTTTTTTATTCTTTGTGAGCCTGTGGTCTTCAGGCAGACACCTCCAAGCTATTCCTGTATCATTGTGAAAGACTAAAGGTGAGCAGGCTTTTGCTGTCAAGGCTCCACTGATTTGGGATGACCTTCCTGAGGATCTTAGCCTCATAAAACCAGTGTCATATTTTAAGTCTCTTCTTGAAACATAGTTTCATGTAGAGGTCTGCACAGGGCGGTCTAGCCTGCAGGTACAAGAGACCCGCAGCAGATTTTGGCTATGTGGGTTCTTTTTCCAAGGCTGCAGGGGGGCTACTGGCTGTCATCCTGTAATGCACGGTCATGGTGACTTGATAGCCTCCTGTTCATGTGCCATAGCTCACCACACACATAAATTGTTTATTCTGTGTATCCCTGTTGCCTTTCTTATACATTTCTTTTCTTTTGGTGTTATGACTTATAATGTTGAACTTTTTAAAGTTTCATTTGTCTTCTTTGTAACAGTTTTGAAAAGAGCTATAGAAATGTTTTTTTTTATTACACCATTGTACTCCATCACCAGACACATTGTCTCTGGTAAGAAAAGGTTTTTCTCAAGTGTCCCTTAAAAGAGTATATTCTCCTTTTTAGCATTGTTCGTGGCTGTGTTTTGCCAAGTTTTGCACAAGGCTGAAAACTATTTACAGCCTGCTGGAGGATGGCCTTTTGTCACAGTCTGACAAGTGTCTGGGAAGGGACATTACCAACTATAATTCAACTGCAGGAGCAGGTCAGAACTCTTGTGCATGCTCTCTTTGAGAAGAGGGGTGTGTCTGCTGGCAGGACATGTGGATAACATGTCACTTCACTAAGGCCTATTATACAGACCAAATGTCACAGAAGTTGCATTTTGTGTATGAGCTGTTGTGAACACTGGTATTTTGATGTATGTTTTTAAGATTTGGCTTTGCTTGTTTGGCTGAACTGAAGATTGTAGGCTAATTACGGGACTGTGTGTCCAGTCCGTATTGCTTTGTACACACTGTATGTAATTTTCCTTTCCCTAGCATCGAAACAAGCACCAGATATCAATAGATTGGACTTGAAGGTCTGCATATTTTCAGGCTAACCTTATCGCCTTGCCTCTCTCTGCGCCCTCCTAGCTTAGAATAAGGCAACCCTCCCAATGTCTGACTCTGTTGGAGGCAAAGTATCTGTTTCACTGGTGACGGCTGTGACATTTGCTTCAGAATGCCAAAGGCCCTCCCTCCGTCCAGCTGAGGCATGGATCAGTCCTAGGGTGAAAGACGGGAGGGAACAAATTGATGCAAACAGACGAACACAGAGGTCTTGACTGATAGGCTGCAGGATGGCTTATACCAGGACTATGGACAAATATACACAAGACACACAAACACAGGAACAAGCAAGTGCAGCCGCACACTCTTTGTGCTTTCATCCTTCTCATTCTGCCTCATTACTGTCAGCCTCATTCAAACTCCATCACACACACACAACAACTCTAACAAACAACACACAAAGTGGACATTTGTCCCCTAACCCCCATAAACAGAGCAATGAGATCAGTCGGCATGGCGGCCTTCTCTGAGCGCATCTCCCCAGCAACCCCGAGGGGATAGAGCACACAACAGTGTGTCTGCACGTGTGTGCGTGATTGTGCATTTGTATGTGTGTGTGTGTATGTGTCTCCTTTTGACAGCCAACGGGGGATAGGAGTCACAGCTTGTTTGCTGAGTAACAGGCTACCAAATAACCTGCTCAGGGGCATTAGAGACATGAAGAAAAGAGAGGGTCAGCTCTGTCTGTCTGTCTCTCTTTCTTTCTTTCTTTCTATCACTTTATCTCTTTATCTACCTCTCTTCCTCTTTTCCCTCCTTTCTGTGGGTTCCTCTGTCCCTCTTTCCCGCTCTGCCCTCATCCTCTTCTGTTGCACAACTCGCATGTTTTGGCAAAATGTAACTTTCTGTTGCCCCACCAACACACGCACAGATGCACATAACCCTAATGTGTTGGAGCGTGGTGGAGATGAGTGAGGTGACAGTACACATGCACAAACACACAGAGTATATCAGACACTAATGTAGCAGCCGCGGTGCTGGCTGTCAGATCCACTCAGCACTGCAGCCCGGATAAACCACTGCTACTGCTGCTGCAAGGCCTTTTACAGGTACAAGGAGGGGGATGTAATACTGCTGCTGCTGTTACTGTTGTTGTTGGCCTCAGATAGCCCCTCTAGACTAAAGAAAGCATGGACAGAGATTGGATATTGGAGTGTGAAGGAGGGTTAGGAGGAAAAAAGTTTCAGGGAAAAGAAGGAGAAAGAGGAAGTTTAAAAGGGAAACATAATATTGTAATGAGTCACTGAGTTTGCCTCAACAGTTTTTTCATCCTCAATTTAAGTAATGAATGTCATCATGTCCTGCATTTTCAAAATGAATAGACAGTGGGGGGGNGGGGGGGGTTGCATAGTTCATTTGTTCACCTATATAGTAAGTATGATATCTGAGACCTTGCTGATTAGATTTTCAGAATTTGCAGGAATCCAGGGGAGCAGTTCAGCTCACCGCTGTGTTCTTGCAAATTACACAGAATGCCACAGAACTACAACAACAGTTTAACAAAGAAAAGTTTATAAAGCTTGTTGCTGATTGTCTCAGAGGGGGAGAGATCTTGTTTACTGTTTGCCTCTTTAATATAAGCAACTTTATTGACCAGAATTCTGCTTTTGTCTGTCCAGACAAGAGACTGAATTCTCAAAAAAGCTCACCGTATCTATTGTCTGTCCTTAGCTCTGTTTGACACGATGCTAGAAAGCAGGTGAAAGTAAAGACAATGGAGAAGTAAGGAAGAGAGACGAGTCATGCGGTCATCCGATTCCAATATATAGCCCCGGCACCATCCGGCACCGTGGAATCAATAATCTTGGCTTTCTCCTCCAGCGATCATGTTCACTCTTATCCTGCCGTGTAACCACTCCATACTGCATCTTGTATAAAGAGTGTGGATATACAGTATATGTGTATGTACAGTATATAGGCCTTGGATAACTGAGGGACCTGACTTTTGTTGTGAGTCAGTACCGTGGCCTAACGGAGCCCTGACAGCCCCATAAAAGCGCAGCAGTGCTTTGAATAAGTTGCTAATTGGAAGCTTGCAAGCACAGGCTGGCAGAATAAAATGACTGCTCATTTTAGTGAACATCGATGAGGCTCGCGGTTGCCACAACACTGAAGGCAAAGGACACATGGAAAGGATAGAGTGGGTGGCTTGGTACGGTGTAGTGTATATGGGTGTGTGTATGTGTGTGCTTGCACTGTACTGTAGTGGCAGGCATGAGAGTAACAGGGGACTGGTGTGAACAGAGTAATTAGCTACAACTCTGCACACCAATCTCTCTCTCTCTTCCCTTTCCTCCCTCCCTCGTCATTGTGCTCTTTTAGCCAAGTTTGGTTTGCAGCATTATTGTTCTTTAACAATCTGTTTGTATATGGAGGAGAATAACAGGATACTGGGGAGGATATGCCTTTCAGTTAGTTAATCACAACAGTGAGGTAAAAATAACACCAATTTAAGTGACATTATCCATTTAATGTAAAAAAAA
>NTHP01000032.1:1667786-1683767 GCA_003416845.1 Oplegnathus fasciatus
AAAAAAAAAGCCTCATCTTTGACTTCCACTTTTGCTGTTGTGCTTTGTGATATCGTCCACTGATGTACCACAATTACTGTAAGTCTGTCATCATCTGCTTTTGTTCTGCCATATGTTCACACGATATGATCAAGATATCAATCAAGCTTTTTGCCAGGAAGCAATATGATGTATAAATTACAGTGAGACAGCTGTGATAATGCATAATTTAAGTTTGATTTGACTGAGTTTAATTAATTACTAATATGGCCAGCTTAATCTTGAGTGAGCATCTCTCTATCACTTGTTTGTTGAATGCATGCATGCAAGCATATGCATACGTGTGTGTATTTTTGATCTCATCATTCTAGTGTGTGTGTGTTTTTTCTGAAGCTTTCTTTATTTTACTTATTTCATCATCGTTTTCCCTCAACCTCTGCTCTTCTTCCCAAACTGTCGTTAGGAAATGAACATTTACTTATAGATTAAAATGTCATTTCCAGTTGAATCAGCAGCCATCATGTCACCACAAAGCCTACAGATGAATCTCTTTCACCTAGTGCATGACAGACATTCATGTCTTGTGTGCGTTTGTGTTTGTGGGGCGGCATTTTTGCCACGTTGACTAGATGCTGTTGGTATTCTCTGTGCAGTTCTTCTCTCCTCCTCTAATCAGTGTTAGAAAAGAAGCAACAGACAGTACACTGATTGCCTCAGGGCCAACAACAGCACAGTGGTCCGCTGATAAGGCTGGCGGCCAGCAAAGGCCTCACTCTGTCCTGAGAGAGAATGTCATAGCAGTGCTAAGCACAGACCAAAGGACTCCAGGAACTCAACAGTGAATTCATTTGCCTTGCGGACTAAAGAGCAAAAAAGATTGAAGATGAAGTTACCATTTGAAAAACATGGCCACCTGCTCTCAGAATAACCACTGACATGGGAACTAATGTGTAGATAATACTTATTAGATCAGCATCTTTTCCCATTTCAAACAAGCACATCTAGAATGGCAAGCGTATTTTCACGTATAATTTTTTAACTTCAGTAGATATTGGATTTTTGATTGAAGCTAAATGTGATCTGGATTATAAAGCAGGACCCTTTCTTTAGGTAATGAGTTAATAACTAATGAGCTGTTGGTCATTTTAGACCTAATGTACACACATTCATCCAAACTGCTTGCGCATCTTTCATTTTCACTCCCTTTTTTTTCTCTCCCCTCAGTAGATAAAACTATAAGTAATTTACATTAATGTGTTTGCCCCTGGCATTTTTTTAACCAGGGGAATAATGGTTCCACCTCTGTAAAAGTGTCCAAATGTGCATGTTCGTGTGTGGGACAGTGTACCATTATGTGCATCCATGTCTAGCATTGTGTTTACTGGCCACAAATGGGCTGGCAGCAGCCTCTCAGGTTCCGCACTCCATCTCCACTTCACTCTGCCAGCCACCGCACAGTGGTCATTTCCAGCACTCCCATCCACTCTGGATGGCAGTAATCATAGCCAAGCTTTACACCCATATGGCAGGCAGTCAGCCTCTTAAACCGCATCGCAACATCACTCAACAGTCATTTAATGAGAGCTTGACTGGGCAGCATTGCATTAAAGCTCCAAGCTTGCTCTTATCCTCAGAAAATATTCAACCTGGATCTTGGTTTATCACTCCCTTGCTTTTATGACACCATCAGTATGTACAGTAGAGGAGCGTAATTACTATCGTCCACACCTCACTTCTGCCTACACTGAGTCAGTCCAAGAGTTTCTCCATGTCGAAACCTAAGGACCTAAACTGCACCATTTCTATTTAAGGCCTTAAACTGAAAAGAAAGTTGGAGTTTAATTCAATTAGATTTTTTTCATATGAATTTTAAATATAAATATTAAAAGCTGCTGCCTTTAAAAGTAAAACCGCAGAAAACGTTTTGGTGCCTGCTAAAGGCCAAATGTGTTAAATTTATGAAATTAACTTGGTTATAAAATCAACAGATATGGTACCCGAAAACTGAATTCATTTCTGTGTAAACATTTGTTGAGGCAGACCACATTTTAACTAATCTTCTCTGTAATTATGCAGATGCACTATTGTTTACTACCTGTGTTTAGACTGTGAGTCAGTCTAAACAGCTTCTTTACATTTGGTGATGCAGTGATCACAAATGATCTCAATTGTGTTGTTTCACCAAAAGATGAATGTGAATAGTAAAGGCAGTAGTGATGTTTTGTTTCACTTTTTTTTTTTATTGCATTACATTGCACTTTAAACTACATGAAGCTGAATGAAAGACGTTAAAATGTTTTGGTCTCATCACATATGACGATGTCCCTAAATGGTCATTAGCAATGGTCAACCAGGAATCACCAGTGTTTTAACGTGACCTACACCCACACCCACTACCACTACCACCACCACCACCGCCGCCGCCGCCTGGCACCCCTACAAACAGGTCACAGTGTGTTACCTCTACATCAGTACCTGTGTTCACGTAATGTGCCCAGCTGGTTTGGAGGAAATTTAAATCAGTGACATCACAGCTTGTGTGATACATTTCAAAGTAATTGGTAATAGGCTGTGGTTGTCTTTCTCAGACATGCTGGTCATATTAAGAGCTATTAGTAGCAGTTCTGGTGAGTGTCTCTCTGGTGACTCTCCTCTGCACCTGCTCTCTCTGTTTAACATTCATGAATAGTTTAAACCTCCAGCATCTGGCCCCACGCCTTTCTAGGATCCACACACGCACATACTCACACTCACACTCACAAACACACACACACACACACAAAGGGATCTAAACTGGTCATTCAGCATAGTTTGGAGTACCAAAATGTATTTTTTTCTGTAAATCTAGAAATTCAGAACCAATGAAAAGGTATTCCAGTGGAGTTACATTTTCACATGTATGCAGTGCAAATCAACTTGTTGTTAACATTTTTCAAATCCTGTGTCATTATAATTGTACTTGAGGGATTTTAGCGCGAGCGATACTGGATTGTTGAGGCCGACACTGATAGCTATATGTCGACTTTAAAAAAATCCGATATGATATGTCGGCCAATCGTTGTTTTGTTTTTTATATAAATATTTAACATAAACAAAAATCTTGATGCAGATCCCTTAGATTTGTTTTTTCAAAGAATTGTGACCAAGATACATACTAAGTGAGACATTTTACAACTGAATACATCAAATCAGTACTCTCTGATGGACAAACTATGTAACGGTGACACTGCTTCTCAGTCAACGTTCACACAGATATAGATATTTCTGCAGTGACCTAATATCGGGCGACATATCGGCCTGGCTTATTCATGGATCTAGCTCTAATAGGAATAAGCAGATTTCAAGATTTAGATACAACTACACCCTCTTTTTTATTTGTGTTTTCCATGTTTGGGGGAGGACTTGCTCCCTAGTGTTTTTTTTAGCCAATTCCAGTAACAGACACAGTCAGGTAATACGGTGTATTATTTTGTCCACCCCATTTATATCAGTGAGGGTGGGCAGAATAACAGAAACAACTCTCAATGCAATACAGTTCAACAGCACCACAAACTACATGCAGCCTCCAAAATGATCATTAGCTTTAGCGAGGTGTGCCTAATAAACTGGCAACTAAGTGAATATTCCACTTGTGAGAAGACCCGGACTGTAATTAGACTGTATTAAACTAATAAAGACTCTAATTATTTGGTTCATAGGTTGCACCAGTCAAAAACAAGTCAGTACCGAACTGAACTGAACATGTACTGAATGGTGATACATGCTACTCATGAATTTCCACTCTTGATAGTGTTAGGGTGAGGATTAGGGATGGTGATGCTCTCTCTCTGTGTGTCTCTCTTTCTGTCTCTCACTCTCACGCTGGTATGATATCGGCTCATCGATATGATATGTAATTCGCAGGAGTCCACTGGCTAACAACTCATTGTAAGGGCACTAATGAAAGCAGGGAGACCGGCATGCCTGTTACTGGTTAGAACTCTATTGAAATGAATGCACTGGGAATATATGGGCAGTTACTGTACAATGAACCTTTCCTCTGCAAAATGAAAAGTAATGTAATAGTAGTAGTGATGTAATCGTAGGAAGACGGAGTAAGAGAGAAAGATGTTATGACATAAATGAAGAGTCAAAGCTTGAACCAGTGCTAGTGTGTTGGAAAAATGATGCCGCTAAGTGAAATAGCATTCATATTAAGCGAGAGGTGATGATTGTCTCAGAGAGGCCTTTTAAAGCGCTCTCTCTGGCGTGCTATTTGTTTTTATGCCGTTTACTATGTGTACCTCTTTGTTTGACTGTTTCCCTCCGAATACATCAGTCAATAGCAGCATTACAGCAAGGCCCCCTTGAGGGCCCTATTACCTTGACATTTGAATTGTCAAGATTTGGGTTTGGTTAAAAGAGTGGGAGGGCTTCTTCAGTACCTATGTCTAATGACATTCTCTTAACACATCAAAGGCAAGACTGCAGGCTGTGGGAACACACAGCACCTGATTCTAAAACCCAGCTCTGTAGTTTATTATTAGGCCAGATGACAATTTTTAATGAAGTTGTAATTTGTTTTTGGTATAAGTCAGATTCAGACTGGTTTCTTTGACTAACTTTTTAGTTCAGTTGCATTTTGGTAATTTCTTTTTTGCTTTGCTTTGGGACAATATCCCCACACCGAGGAAAGGAATTGCTAAATTGAGGATTTACAAGTCAATCCTTGCAAATAATGTGATTTGCTTTTTACCTCTCAAGTAAATGCTTTTCTTGAAGTAATTGTGGAAGTAATGAAGGTCTCAGTTTGCATTCAGGGTACTGGAGATGAATTTAAAGACTAGAAATTGCTGTTGGGTGGGCAATTTAGGATTGGACTTCAATCATATCATTATATGACTTCATTGTTAAAAGTTTCACATAAAGTCATTTTAGAATATTTTTTTGTAGCTAAAGTGCTCCTAAAACTAGCAAGCGTGAGACCATCAGGGATGAGTGTTATTGGAGTGCTCTAACTGCACTGAAAAGGATTGTTGTTGGTAATGTCAGTCCCCTGCACCATTGCTCTCAGTCCACTGAGGCAAGCATTTGTAATTAGTTTGAAATTGTTCTTTCAAATTTCCATGATGTAATTTCCAGCACCATGGCATTGGAATACCCACGAATGTGTAGGCACCATGCAATGCTTTGAGCAATTTTGATCTGAGCCCTCGATGCAAGCACAGTAGAAGTGTTTTTTCTGAATGACAGAAATGGCATGCTAAAACCTTGGTAACATATTGTATGTTTTAGCTTCACCCAAACTGCACTGTTGCCTCCTGTCTTCCAACCCCCTGACAAAAAGTGCCAGAAATATCCAAATCTAGGTGTAGAGCAGTCTTTATTGAACAAGGAGTCAGTAGTTGGCTGCTAACCTTGGTGAGTAAGTCAACACTTAAAGTAGCACTTCAACACTTCAATTGTTTCAACTCAGCAATTGTGAATATGGGATTATTTGTTGTACGTTGCACTTTGTATCTATTGTATTTTATAGTGTTTATGTCTACCTGCCCAGAGATGCCGGATGGAAAGTACAGCAACAACATGATTAACACCAGATCTCAAGAACAGCTTAACGGCTTCACTTCAAATTGACTTAGTTTGATGATTAGTCTGATACTAATTTCTAAAGAAGAAGCAGGTTCTGAAGATTAGGTTGAATAAGATTTAAGATTAAAAATGAGACTGAATGACTTGGAAGAACTTTTTGCATCTACTGTTCATCTACTTTTTCCTTTACCGTCCTCCTGACCTCTGTTTTCACTGTTGTTGTGTCCAGTGTTGTATTGGTTTATTATGATTGATGTGTAAATTCTTTCGGATGTTGCAGTGGATATCAGTGCTGTCGGATTTCCAGCGGAAGGAAACGGTTTGGAGCTTTGTGCCAGAGAAACCCAGCCAACCCCTGGCCCTGCACCTCGGGGACTACAACCTGGACGGCTTCCCTGATGCCCTGGTGGTCCTCCGCAACACCAGCGGCAGGTAGGAGAAATGTTTGTTGGTGTGGTGTTCTGAAGAAAAACTACTTGTCTAAGGGTGAGATGTGTAGATGATGATTTCATCATTATCTTTTCTTTTTGGAACATACACATAACAAGGTAGTGCCGGTTGTTGTTCCTCTATGACCTTATTTAAGATAATGTCTTGTAAATGAATGAGATATTGCTGAAATTAGACTAATCCTTACTTGGCAGGGGATCCCTTGGAATCCCGTCAAGTAGGTCCCTGAACACCTCTCCAACTAATCGTTTCAGTACTATGCCTCACCTCATGAGCCAGCGGTGCAGAAGCACACAGTTTCAGTGAGTCCACGTCCAGGGGCTGCATATGTAGCACACAGTTACATATAAATGGTGTTTGCATTGTTATTACTCTGGTTTCAGAAAATCGATGTCACGAGAATCATAGAATTCATGCAAATCCATATCCTCTCAATTCTCATGAACACTCACTTCATTTGTTATCCACATTCGAATTTGTCATGTAACGGTCCACGTTTTGATGAGATTATACTAACTATAGTATTCCAGCGGAACACGAAGTGAAATTGATTAGAACCTAATAACTCAAGATGCATACTTAAATGGCTTATGTAAATCTGTTAAGCTTTCAAAACTATAAATGTTTTTGTTTTTTTTCAAAGATGCCTCATGGAGGATGGATTTACTCATTAAATCACTGTGAAATTACTGTACTTGCGATGACATGTTCTCACGCTGGGAAAAAAATGTCTCCATTGCAAACAGTGGCCCCATTGATGCGGTGTTTTTCACTTTTCAGTTTACAGTCAGGCTCATGTTTTTGTAAAATAAAAGCAATTCACTCTGATAGACTGGTCAGTGATCAAGCAAGTAGAGCAGGGATAATTAAATATAATGATTTTGAAGAGCAGCTCTCGTCTCCATACCCAAAGAATAGCGATATATTCAAAGTACAGAAGTTTTCAAAAGTAGATCAATTCAGTGTTCTCATTATAAATCGTATCAATGAAGCACAAATGAGGTATAAATGAATGTGATTGCTGACATTTTGACATTCGTGACACAGTGCAAAACTGTCCTTGGGTGCAGGATATAGAGTTTTAAAATGACTTGCACTGAGCAATAGGAATATATGACATTGTAGTATAATGAAGAAATGATTACCATCCAGTTTACTAGAGCACAGGCTGGGAGAAAAGACAGCTAAGGTGAGTGTGTTCTTCAGCTTACGGACATGGCGACTGATAAGCCAGCCCTTTAGAAATCACTACAGCATGTGCTAGGACGTAAGCACCATGGACACTAGGATATGGATGTGTGTGTGTGGATGTGTGTGTGTTTGTTTAAGGACCTATGTGGATTATCTGGCCTCAGTGATGAAGATAAGATAGCTGAAGGGGTCAGGGCTGTGATTGTCTTTGCATACTGATTGTTCTGGATGTGTGTGTGTGTGTGTGTGTGTGTGTGTGTGTGTGTGTGTGTGTTTCTTCGAGAGTGTGTGGATGCTTCTTGTGTTTAGAAATGGTGAGATGTTGGGTAAGAGCTTCAAAAGACACACACACACATGTACATTTGAACCCTACTTTCTTGTCTAGGCTCCATGTAATCACCAGTAAGTCCTGTCAGGCTTAACTCTTTGCAGTAACCATCATCTATAAATGACTTCTGTCTCACCAGCTCTAATCACACAAGCTATAGCTTCTCTCTTTTTTCCCTCTCTTCCTCCATTCCCTTCCCACTTTAAGCCTGAGCATTGTAATCTTGTACGGGGCCGTGGACGTTATTGCGGAACTTCTTCCCAATACAATCTGACCCCAGCAGTAACATTTAAAACCACATCATCAGCATGTGGAAAAGGACGATTGAAGAGACGAAAAGAGGTCAGGGTGGTAAGAAAGAAGAATGGTTTAAAGGTTAGAGAAGTCTTAAGATGTCCTCTGGTTTGAATCCCTGAACTCGTAAAATCTAATAACTGCCACAGATGTACCCCAGAGCAAGGCACGTAAACCCCAGACGGTCGTTTAAGTAGGAAGTTCTCAGGTGTGAGCACAGACAGTTGGGATATTTAGTAGCGCTCCCAGAAGTCAATGCATGTAGTCCTAGTAATGCTGATCTGCATTGCTTTTTAGTAAAGGTACAAGGTTTCAGAGGTCATCTTTGAGCGATGGGATGTGCATGTGTTTGTTTTTGTTCAGACATTTTATCAAATGTATCCTGTCCACTCGCCTGCTTTGGATTCAGCAGCGCTCTGTGGTCTGTCCTGCATCTGCAGTCTTTGATTTCCTTCTAACCAAATGCTCTCTGCTTACCAAATATTTGTACAGCCCACAGCTGATCTATTTTAACTCCCACTCCCTCCCTCTCCCTTTCTGTCTCTCTCTCTTTCCTCTCCATCTCTTCTCCTTCTTCCTTCCAAGTGGTTATTTATAGCTGCTTTCCAGATAAAAGTCCTGCCAGTCCGTGTCACTCCTCCTCCCAGCAAAATGAATGCCAATTTGAGTGTTCAACATAGGAAGATGGAAGGAGTAGAGGGTGTGAGATTAGAGTAATCGGGTGGAATCAATGGAACAATGAGCAGATGGAGGCAGTAGAAGGAATAAATAGTGTTAGGAGGTTGTTTATGAATGCATGAGGTCATTTTGTGATATTGCTCAAGCTTGTTAGATATGGCTTTGACGAAAAAACAGTGACTTGGTTATATTAGAAGAAAATATCTGTCTTATTAATGCTTTTTTTGTCGATTGTCCTACTTATTTTACTATTTATAAGACATCACAACTACTAGTAGGCCATGTGGGGAAACATGACATCTGCATGATGCTGTTGTATTTGAAGATGTGACAATATATTTGTGTCAACCAGCCATCCAATTTCCGCCACTTGAGTCTGGGGGAGGAGGCAGCAAGCTAAACAGACTCCAAACATCCTTCTCCACAGCCATGACCTCCAGCTCTTCTTGGGAGCTGCCAAAGCGTTCAAAGGCCACATGGGATATGTAATCCCTTCAGCATGTTCTTGATCTGCCCAGGATCTCCTCCCAGTGCCCTCAATACCTCTGCAGGAGGCCGTCCAGGAGGCATCATGATCAGATGCTCACCCTTTCCCAGAGGGTGATACCAGACACCTTCTGAAGGAAACTCATTTCGTACCTGTGATCTCATTCCTTCAGTCACTACGCGGTGCTTACAACCATAGGTGAATATTAGAAAGTGGATCGACTTGTAAATTGAAAGCCTTGCCTCCACCACCCGTCAGCGGTGCTCCATCTCACCTTGTTCACTTGTCTTATTCAGTGGATAATAATCTCAGGTCCCAATATGGATAAGAGATAAAGAATGTGTGACCTGGAGGAACCGAGGAAAAGAGTCGACTGTACATCACTCTTCAGTCATCTTGCAGTGCTCTCCATCTTGGAAAACTAATGCTTGTGTCGCTTTTGGTGCATAGATAATCGGTTTTCTTTTTAGCATGTGTACTTAACTTGGATTAAATTTGAAGTTTTCATTTCTGTAAGTGGCGCATAGGTTGTTGCTGCCACTCATAGTAACTACCCAGCTTTTCTTTTGAATAATTGCTGTCGTTGCTGTCAGAAGCGTCTTTCACATCACCACTGAAGTGTAACTGTACTGTAGGCTGACTCGCTCTTCTATGATCAGTCAGCAATAGGCAGTAGAAATACATACATTTCTTTTACATACACAGGTCTACTTAAGGGGGGTCGATCATCATTTTACACACTGTTTGGAAACACAGTGCGTGTCAGCGTGTATGTGTCCATGTGTGTTTATGTTTTCATGTTTGCGTAGTGTGTAATTTCCATCGGCAGCTCCTGAAACTGCACTCCTCGGCGTCCACATTATATCCAGGTCACAGGACAGACGTTGCCTCCAGACTCTTTCTCTGTCTCTCTCTTGCTCTGTCTCGCACACACACGCTCACACAGGCGAACATTGTTAAATCACAACAAAGAATACAAGGCTTTTGCTCCCTGCTGAAAGAAGATCCTGTAGGTGTTTCAGTGTCTGCAGAAAAGCAAGCATTTGGGATGTTGGGGAGACAAGAGGCGACGTAATGAAAGAGACGGAGATACAGACTCAGAAAAAGAACAGTAGTATGAAACTAAGGAGAGATTTTTTTCTTCCCCTTTTCCCTTTTTGTTATCTTATATCAGTGCGAGAAACTTTCTGCACGAAGCCTGATGATGAAGTGTAGATCTTTCAAGTGCAGATGACACAGCGTGGCGCTGCACAACATATACCGCTTATGTACCTCTCTCCAGGCAAGACACAGACTACACAGCTCTCTGACTATTCATGTACTTTTTCCTAGTCTACTGGCTTCAGTTAAGTAAAACAGTTTCTTATGGCATCTACTAAGTTGAAATTTGCCATACATGCACAGAGCAGTGCTATTCAATAAGCTGCCGGTGACACATTTGACCTGGAAGGCTGCATTTATGCGACAATTTTAATCACAATGGTTTTGCTAAATACCAGTTTTGTGTTCTTGGTCATTAATCACAATTACTATTAAAAATGTCTCTATGCAGTTATCATATACCCCTAATCATTCAATTATCTATAATTGTCCAGCAATAACATCATGCAGTACAGTCGCTGTTTTTACACATTACAGCTACAGCAATTTAAATTACAATTTCAATATAATTAATAATTAAATAAGACTACTGGATTAGTAGTGTTGCTGCTTTGCTGGATTACGGAAAAACATTTGTAAAGTGATTGTTCAGAAAGAAATAAAACATGAATCACCTGCCTTATCTCCTCATCCTCCAGTCTCCATTGGATGATGAGTTGCAGCCCACAAGCAATGGTCAGTCATAGAATAGAACAAGGTGGAACTTCAACCCATATTAATGTTAAGATATTAGTTTTGTGCAGCAGTATTTTACATTTAACAGTGGATGTCCATGTGTACAGCTGTAGTGCAGGTAAGTGGGTTGGGTGAATTCCCTCAACGCGATGAGGAAGAACAGTAACAGCAATACTGAATTCATTAAGATAATTAACACTTTGGTGGTAATTTTTCTCTAAAATCAGTCATAATATACAGAGATGGTGTATAATGTTTCGAGTTTATTGTTTGAAGTTCTCAAATAATGACATTGTAAATATTAAAATAAGATAAAAATAAATAAAGTTGGTCTGATTTGCTCATATCACTAAAGTACCTGATAAAAAGCTTAAGTCACATAGCTGTGATAATGTGTGCAGAAACAAAGCCAGCATCACGCCGACCCTTTCTTATTCACATCAGTAGAATTTAGATTTAGATGTAGCTTTTATAGTTTGTACCTTCTGTCACTTTTTTCACAAACTGCAGAAGACCTTCATCTTCTTAGTCTGTGCTTAGTTACTAAACAAGTAATTTACATACATAGCTCAGTACTACATTACACCTTTAGATAACCTGTAGCAGCCACAAATGCACATCAGGTGTGATGTGGAATTATTCTTTTAATAAATGTTGCTGTAGAGCAGTGTCTCATACCTCTGCAGCTTCAACAACTAACAAGTGTCAAAACTTCAGATGACATATGACACAGCTGTATGTCATATGTCATCTGAAGTTTTGACACTTGTTAGTTACAGATTTACCACCTGCTGCTGCAGTGTGCCGTAGATACACCAGTGAAGGAAGGAAGGAAGTCTAGGAATAACATCAGCTACGGTTCACACTCACACTTCTTGTGTGTGTGTGTGTGTGTGTGTGGTATAGGGTTGTATGTGTGAGCCACCAGGCCTTATAGAATGGAATTATCTTCAGCCGTAATCATGTTTTTCCCACTTCACTGTATGGCGTCCATACACTGATTAAAAGGCACGTAGGTCAGCTTTAATGTGTGATCTGCCCTCAAGCAATGTAAATACTTGCGTGCGCATGTGTCTAATGTGCACATCAGCATGTGTTTTTCAAGCAATTGAAAACAACAGCCAGATCACCTTCTAGGCAGCCTCCCTTTCAGCCAGATCAGCACTACTTCAGATCTGAGGCTTTTGGAAAGCCGGAACTGTCATCATTCACAGTGACTTTTAACCTCAGCAGATGACCACAGGTCAGATGAGACCAGCAGATTATAGTGGGCCATAGACACATCATTACCCATATAAGACAATGGTTTAACACTCTTCTACTCTGCATGCACACATTGAGCTCATCGAGACCACTGTTGATTTCTCAGGAAATATTTTCCTTCATTTTATATTTAAATAGAATCATTTTCACTTCCTGTTAAAGGTACATTTGTTGCTTTTGCCTCAGGGTATACCAGTATGTGGCAACCGGCTTCCAAGCAATATTTCAATCCTACCACCCCTGTCACTCCCACCATATGAAACCGTCAAACTGACAATTTTCAAAGTGTATGACTCAGTGAGCACAAACATGGCATGCCAATGACAAGCTCCTGCCCTTTGTCAGAGACATGACGGTCATCTCACAGCAGCTGGAACTGATTCACTCTGAAGAATCTTTAAATTAGTATACCCCATGGCTGTAAATCAAGTGGCTAGACTACTGAAAATTGCATAAAATAGATATATACATAGATTTAATTGTCCCCAAATGGAGAAGAAATTAGATATTTGTTACCTACAGGTTTCATTGTGAAAAGAATAATTAATTAATTTAGTGCTTGTCTTACTGTTTTTCCAGGACTGCCTTGTTGTCTCTTAAGGGCTGAATAATTAAAAGTAATTAATAATGTATAACTTACTGTAGTGCAGGGTATTTTTTTTCTTTCCGAGATTACCAAGATGGGGAAAATTTTGCCCATGTGGACCATAGATAAAGTGGGGTATTTTTGGAAGCTCCTTCATTGTATTTTCCCTCTGTTTAGAATAGACATGCATGTGGTTACACCGACTTCTCAATATGTTGTTTGTTTGTTGCTGCCTCAGTGCCTAGGCCTGGAAAAATAACGCCTTAATGCAAATCACTATATGTGTATATAAACCATGCCAGTGGTTTATTTGGATGGATCCAGCACTTATGTACCCACATCATTTTCAAACTTAGAGGGGCCAGCTTTCCTACAGGGGTTTGTGTGTATGTGAAATATGTGGCAATCTGCAGTGCGTGATGGAAATTCCCCAATTTGTTGCAGTATTTCAAATATGGATTCAAGGCAAGATGTGCCAAAAATGTCACAGTACATATAACTTTATTAAGTAGATTTATTGAGTAGATTGGACGATCTAAGTGCCGCTTAATTCATTTGTTCATTGTGGCATTTATAGACTCAGATGTAAATGTAGCCTATTACAATCAATGAAAATCTAATTGTTTCCCCATCCTCCAGTAAATGAAATAACAAAATGTTATTGAAATAAAATGAGATCCTATTCAAACATACACCAACATGTTTCTGTTTAGACCAGAATTAATTATTCTTTTTCCCAAAGGTGACAGAAATGTTAAATATGTTAGACAGGCAGAATCTCCTGACGTCCGCCTCTGGCTGGCTTTAGGAAGCTGCTTCACCTCTGTTGTTGAAGCAGAAAACCCGGAGCTTGGGGTGAGTTTGCCTCACTTATAATAAACACACGGCACATACATTTTTCCCAAATGCTCCAATACTGTCATAGTACACCAGAATTCAGCTTCACACAGGGAATAACAATGACACAGTGTTAGTGTCTTTATATATTAAAGGATATTGAGTTTGTGTGCTCTTTCCAGAGATCAACGACAATTTACATAAACAACATGTCCATTGCTACACTGCCACCACTCAATAGTGACATTAAAACTAATATTCTTTACAGAATGTCTTATTTTTCACACAATTTGTTCATTTAGGATGCATGTAACAATATGTGTTTTATCATTTTGCTTTTGCATAAGGCATACTTCTGTCAGGGATTGTGCACCTCTCCACCCACACCGTGTATGTAGGTGGTGTTGGTCCGCAGGTATCCTCAACATCTTTTGTTTGCTTGTGACAATGTTTAAAGGGCATTCGTATGTGTACTGCTATCAGTCAACTCTCCCACTGTGCTGTGCTGTTGCAGTTGTAAAAGTGCTAAACTGTCCTCTGATAACGAGGTGTGTGGAGTGTTTTTGTTTGGTGTTTCTATTAAAGTGAAGAGCGTGGCGTGGGCAGCAGTTAGCAGCGCTAACTGTCTACCTCTGCTCTCTGACCAGCTGATGTCAGAGGAAAAATACTGATGGGCCTTAAAACCACCTCTAGGCTTTTAGAGCTCAACGCTAGCAATTGCACACACACACACACACACACACACACACATATACACATATACACATACGTACATTGAACAGATCTTGACTTTTCTTGGAGAAGGCAACTGCAATGAGGAAAATAGAGTTTCTGGTTCGAGCAAACGTGAATTTTGTAAAGAGTAGGCGGCTGTTGTTGGTTGAGAAATTGATATTTTTATCTCATGTGGATTTCTCCATGCACGATCTGCAAAGCCATGACTATAGAAGGAAGCTTTTGCTATTTAATTGTGACAGAACTTGACTTTTTTATGACGGATGTTTAGAAAGCTGAGAATATTCAGGTGGTGCATTGTATATCTGCTGTACTCAAAATGCTTTTCTCTCTTATATACTATATTCATGACACGATGAGATTTACATATATAACACAGAGACACAGTTGCAAAACGTCTTTTAACCAAGAGTTTGGAAGTCTTTGAGCAAAAAGTTGACCATCTGCCTGCTATCTCATTGTAAGGACAGAGACACACAGGAGAGCAATAAGCTGGTGCACGTTCCCCTGGTCTCTTTCTCTCTCCCTCATTTTGTACATCAAAGCCGTAGTGTTTCCCTGAATGCCACCAGAGGTGCTCTCTCCATGGGAACACACAACTGCCGCCATTCAGCATAAAGATAATGGTTCCTTCTTTGCTCACCCATTTGCTTTGAAAATTAATTGAATCTTCCTTGTTAAGATTTTAGGGCTCTCTGAGGGATTGAGCATGCGAGTGTATGTATAGTAAATGTGTGCCAGAGAGAGATGGGGAGAATATGTGTTTGTGTTGGAAACTATGTGTGAAGTACTTTAATGTCTGTGGAGGAGGATGCATGAAGGCAGAGAGACAGGGAGGAGAGCCCCCTAAATGCATGAAAACCTCACCTCTTAGGTTCCCAGAGTGTTGTAATCTGCCTGTAGGGATTTTGTTTGGAGGAATCAGTCGGCCTACTGCATTGGTGGCTACTTATTCAACCTCAGTCTGCACAGTGAAGAATAATTATGGACTTCAAAATCCCTTAAAAGTCAGCAAAATCCCCAGATATTAATGTAATAGGTCTTTGTTGCTTTCTTTCTTTCATAATTGCTTTCTTTCTTCCTTTCTTTCCACTTTTTAAGAGTGTGGTAAAACAATAGTGAATATTTCCAGTGGAGGAAATGGAAGCAGAACAGGAAATGATATGATTTCAACCAAATAGTCATAATCTACTTTAGTTTAAGTGATATATGATGTGTGGGTGTCTTAGCCAGTCCTTGATTCATGCAGCCAGTTTAAAGTTCCACAGACTTCCACCTCTGCTGTTGTTCGTGCCAGTTTGTGAAAAATGCCAATAATAGGCCTTCCAATGAGTCAACAATGTAGATACCTGAGTAATATTTAAATGGTTCAAAAACATTTTAAAAGCTTAGATTTTTTTGTTTTACCTCCAATTAGCTGATGTATTAAAAAACATAACAGAGGATGCAAACCTACACTCCCCTCCAAAAGTATTGGAACAGTGAGGCCAATTCATGTATTTTTGCTGTAGACTGAAAACATTTGGGTTTGACATCAAAAGATGAATATGAGACAAGAGATCAACATTTCAGCTTTTATTTCCAGGTATTTACATCTGGATCTGATACACAACTTAGAAGATAGCATTATTTGTAACGGAACACCAAATTTTTAGGTGAGCAAAAGTATTGGAACAGATAGACTTAAAATAGATTAAAGTGAATAAGACTTAATATTTAGTTGCAAATCCTTTGCTTGCAATAACT
>NTHP01000032.1:1697301-1727747 GCA_003416845.1 Oplegnathus fasciatus
TTTCAATCGCCACTCCCCCAGAGATCTAAGAACAGGTACAGAGAGCTGTTTCCAAAGACACAGATAGAGAAAGAGGGGGATTCAATCTCCCCAGACAATCAAAGGGAGATGGTGACAGAGACTGAGCACACAGAGTACAGGTAGAGAGGTAGAGAAAAAATGAGATTGAGTCCCAGAGTAGTTGAGTTTTATTGTCCACATGTGCAAAAAGAGGCCAAAGATAGGGTGTGGTCACAGCAATGCAAGGTTTGCTGTATATCCAATCAAGCAGAAACCGATTAACATAAAAATGATTTGACTTGCTGGTAGACAACAAGTACATATTTTGTGTGTCTTGATACAAATGTGTGTGTGCAATATTGTGCGTTGTGCTATATGTTTAGCAAGGTAATGTTTTCCTAATTGGGGGCAGACATATGTGCAGCAGAGCAAGAGAGCAGTGCCTGTGGATGTTGTACTATCACAGGTGCTTGGGGCTCCAGCCTGAGGCAGCTCTCATTCTCTTAAACAGTGATGCTCGTATTTGGAAAAGAGAAACAAAAGGCAATACTTTTGTTGGAGCTACATGGGTACATTAAAGGTGAAGTTGAGTGGGAGTTATGGACAGAGTGAGTGTTACCAAGCTGATTCTAAGGACATGAGCTAATTTTCTGGTTCGAAGCTTTTTGCAGTGAAATATAAAAGATGTCATTTGGTTATAAAAGCCCAAGTAAAATTCCACAAGGTCACCATTTAAAGTTCAGTCAGAGACACAAAGGATTGTGGACTTTTTATTCTAACAAATACTTTACTATTATGTTTGGCTCAGTGTTTCAAGTGATTGCTCCAAGTGACTCTAAGCATCAGCTTAGACACATAATTGTGATGTAAAGCCAAGACACTGCATCAGACTTAACTGAGAGATGTCCTGCTCAAACTCTTGCAAGCCAGAGGAAGTTGAGGGTGGTGGGGAAGTTTGCAGGGAGCATGGTCAGCATCACAAATGGTATATGAAGAGTCAGCAGAGAGTGAATTGCCAAATTACAAATACTACCAGGATGGCGTGTTTAAATGTGATCGGTCAGCTGGTATGATTCAGCTGATAAATTGTCAGACTGATCAGCTGGTGACATGAACAATTTTCTTGTTCTGCCTGAGCTGCCAAGACGTAAATGATAACATGCATTTTCCCTCCTTCTCTCTTTCTCTCTCTCTCTCTCTGCCTCCCAGTGACCAGCAGGCCTTTCTGTTGGAGAACGTGCCCTGTAACAGCGACGCTTGCCGCAGCGTAGGAAGAATGTTCCACATCCACTGGGACCAATCAGATTTGGGAGCCATTCAAAATGCCGTCATGGCAACGTTCTTTGACATCTATGAGGACGTGAGTAATTTGTGTTGAGTAAATGTTATTTAGACCTTGTTTTTGTCACACATACAACTTACGGTAACATCCTTTATCTCATTCTTTTTCCTTCCATTTCTCTACACCTCTTACTACATCTGTCTCTCTTCAACATGTCCACGACCTTTGTCTCTCCCCTCACTGTCTCCTCTTATCTATCCAAGTAATGCACTGACATCTACAATGACACTGATATCAGCTAGTTAGATATGGCACGAAAATGACATCACTTTGTAAGAATTTCTACAGTATTAGAGAACTCGATGCCAAACGGAGAAGAGAAATGAATAAATCTCACAGAGCACACAAGAATATTTGATTTCTCTAATGCAGAAAAGTGGATTATGTGTAAAGCTTTTTTCAACACTGACGTCAACAAAATGATTCAAGTTAATGGCTTTCCTTTCATGCTCAGAAGTAATATTCCAGAATTGGACTGAGGACAGGACAATGTCGTGTTCAGTTTAGTGCTTGTATAAAATCAGTAATGCTGTTTAAAGCGCATACAGCAGTTTGTGTGCAAGCCTACTTTGCTCCATCTTTGCCAGCTTTGTATTTACAAGACAAAGCACTATTATTTATTTTCTTTGTATGCTCTGCTGCTGTTGTTTTACACCACTTATACATGCTGTTATTTTTACACTGACGGTCTTTGTCATTTATTTCTACCTTGGTTTCTATCCATGGTGACAATGGTGTGTACTTTTTAAAGTGATGCACCCTTGCAGAGGTACATATTACAAAACACAAACACAGACAAACACACTGTCTAACACATTTCATCAGTACATACTTTTATAGGCTCTGATCACAGATTCCTACACACACTCCCACTCACACCCTCAATGAGTGACTGCATATAGTACAGTGGCTATACTGCAACCTACTGTATGTGCTTGTCTCATCAGAATTAATTATTACTGCTAATGTGGTCTGTCAAATTCAACTCTCTCTCTTTCCATCTCTCGCTCTGTCACTCACTTGAGGCAGAATTTATAAATGGGAAAGAGAGACAGTGATAAATGGGAATGAGAGATAGTGAGGAGACAGAGGGAAGAATAGAGATGATCAGATAATGCTGCATCCGTCACCCAGTATGTTAGAGGGATAAAAATGTACATCAGAAGAAACACACACATGCTCCTATTATCCCTTATCTATATGCCTGTCTTCATTTGCAGGGTATATTAGACATGCTGGTTGTAAGCCAGGCAGAGAGCAAAAATGACTTGATCATCCATGCTTTGAAGAACAATTTTGAAGCTGATGCCTACTTCGTTAAAGTGATGGGTAAGTGCCTAATTTGCCCAGTATGCTCTGTCCCTCTCTCCTCTCCACATGTCTAAACTAGTTTATTACACAGAGAAAGGCACCATTTTTCCTCTTTCTTCTTCTTCTTCTTCTTCTTCTTCTTCTTCTTTTTCTTCTTCTTCTTCTGCTTCCCAAGACATCCGGCCCAAATTACAAATAGAGAAATACAACAGAAATATTAATATTTTTTTGTTTAGATTGAGTATTTTTGTCATTTTTACTATAACAGCCCCTCCTAGGCCAATTAAAACCATTAAACACGAGCAGCGCTTTTCTCACACTTAGAAACCAGATGCCCATGACTATTATCTGTCATTATTTTGATTTTTAGCCTCAAGCTACTCAGTTGGTGGTGAAAAGTGGGATCTTGTCTGAGTTTTTTTATCTATTTCAACCTAAAATTAAACGGCCACTGTCCTCACAAAACTGCTGCAGTAGATGCACCTTCTCCCAAATGATGTCTAAGTCCTCCTTCCCCGGTTCTCCACTATGAGCTTGTATGTTCCTTTCAGCAAAGACATACTGTATATACAGCAATACAGCACTGTAAATACAGCACTGTAAGTCCCACAACTCCCAGTCAAGTTAGTGCCATTGGTCATGGTCCATTCACGACGCAAGAGTGGAAGCAGAATAATGGGCTGCAACTTGAAAGTGATTAATGTTTTACATGTTGGAAAGGGCACAATAAAATTCCCACATATTGTACAAGAAGTTTCAGTTAAGAGGCAGATACCTTGTTAAGTCTGATTTCTCACTAGATTGTTTGTTTTTATGAATTATGTTTGGTTACTGGTCTTCCACGTTCCACGTTACGTAAAGTGATAAAATCATCCTCACTCAACTAGTTCTGATTTCACATAACTACCATAACTGGTAGTAAAGTTATAAGCCCAATGGGAATCTGTTAATTTAATTGATAATGATTTACTCTTTACTACTAAACACAAATGTCAGTGGTGCACGCCATGCAGCCATGAAATCCTGGATTTGAAGCCAGTCTGGCATTTTTATTGCATGTCAGCCCCCTCCCTCTCTCCCCATGTAACCTGTCACTTTCCACTTTTGACTGCCTGGTAAAGGTGTCAGAAATGCCAGAAAAATAACTTTTTTCTGTCTGTGCAACGAAGACGACTAAATGTTCACTAATTCTAAAGAAATAGCTCACACCGTCTGTGCAGTATGCTGTATTTCAGTCACACTTTAAACCTGCTACTCACAAATGATGTCTCACTAGAAGCAACTGTAGCTTCAGTATCTGCCTGCGATGCTCAGAAATAGTTTTTATATTTTTGGCTCACTGCTTTTTTCTCTCAGTTAATAGATTTTATTTCTTTTATTTCTTATTGTAACAGCGTTTGAGTAAAAATCAAGATGCGTTCTTTTGAAGTCAAAATGTTGGTACAGCGTTAGTACCTAGTGACATTTTGAGGAAAGCAAAAATAGTTCCACTCTAGGGTGGCCCTCTGCACAGTTTAATCTGTCACTCTGCTCTGCTCATTAGTAGGAAAAAGAGCATTGTTCGTCCCTTTCTGTTTCAGCACAGTTATTGTTTTGTCTGTTTTGGAAGGGAGGGGCTACCACTGCTCCTCTGCTTTCACACACACATAAATCATCACCATGCCCTTGTAAACACACACCAGTATGCACTTTTACTAACACACTTACAGTATGTATCACCATCAATATTCTTTGCCAAGTATTATATATATACATATACATACACAGATTTGACCTCTCTAATACTGCCGGAGATACATTGTATAGTATTGATGTTCTGCATTCATTAAACAGCAGACTAAGAACAAAGACATTCCACAATAGTATAGCAAATACTCACAATACGTCCAGGTCATAATAATGAATGGATTGAATGGAATCGATTCATAAAACAAAACAAAATGACAAGAATCTGACAGTAAAGTGAAGTCATATTTGGTGTTTAACAAAATGTAAATTAATGTCAAATTGGCAGAAAGGATCAGTACAGTACATAGCCCAGCCAATCAATATATATTCCATCTGGATTTTAGTAGCACTTAGTAAATCCAGGATTGTGTGTGTGTGCATCTTCGTCCGTATATGTTAGTGCCTACCATAATGGTATAGTGCAAGACTGAGGACTGATACACCAGAATATCATTCACAGGGTAGGATGTCAAACAGCAAGATACCTTGGTTGGGGGTCTAATGCAGGTCTTTGATGTGGGGCAGCAAGCAGTTGACCACTCTCTCAGCCTTTTGAATGACACACTGCAGCCTTGTATTGAAATGGGAGGGGGCAGAGCCATGTCAAACTTTGATGGATGATGTTACAATGTTTTTAATGGTGGGACTGGAGAGTTAGACAAGGATTAGTTGCATCACACAGAGCATCTTCAGTTTGGTCTACTGATTATAGCGCTGTTTGTAGCCCACTTGAAGTTGTTTCCAGGAACTTGATCAACTTTGCATTGTTTAAGTTAGTTCCATGAGGGGCACCTGTGGTTTCATTACAAGGTTAAACTTCTTCGCAGGAGATGAAGTACAACCGCTGAGCTCAACATTATAGTGTTCAGTGTATGGGAAGAAGAGCTAAATGACTTCTGTGATGTCCTGTGTCCTGCCCTGCATCTCAATATATGTGGGATATTTGTTTTGAGTGCTAGGTTGAGGTCAATGCAGGGTCCTAGTCTGGGAGACAGTGGTCTAGGTAGTCTAGGTTCCCAGAGGTCTGTGTGGACAATCTAATTTGTTGTGGTTGTATATACTGTTGTACATACTTTCATATGTCAGTACTAGAGCAGAAATATGTATTGTTTTTAAATTGAAAGAGTGCAGTTTTCAATTTGCAAAAGCCCCCAATTGCACGTCACTGTGCTAACCAGGATTGGGCAAAGAGATTTTGTCGAGAAAGAAACACTTATATATGTTCAAAAATACCAACACCGTGGTGAGTATTTTTCTAGAAACAATCTCAAAGAGCTAGCTCATTATTGTAAATAACTGACAGCTGGTGGTTAGTGGCCAGTAGTCAGAATGTTCCAGTTTAAATTGAAAGCACATCATATCATTGTTTTAAGCTTATCACCTTTAAAAGCTCTTAATCAGGATTTAGGACTGTGAAGCTGCTCATCCAGCTAGTCTGCAGTTAACATTAGTTAGGCAGCCAGTGTGCAGAGCTGTCAGCAGTATGGAGCTCGTCGTCATGTGGATTCACATACATGGGGTGCAACTGAATTTTGTTGGGTCAGGTATATTCTCCAGGCACAGTGGGTTCAACAGCAACAAGCGCTGTGGTGCAAATTGGGAATTACTAACGACTATGCTTGGGAGAAAATGTTGTAAAATGCCAAAAATATTTTAGATTATTTTATATGTCAGTAAACAAAATGACTGTAAAAGGAAGAGGTATGTATTTTCAGTTCGCCTGACAGCCTCTGTGCATACTGTACATTAGTATGTTTGTGTGTGACCTTGACTCCCTCACTCCTGCTGTAACATGAATTCCTTTTGTGCCGCCTCTCTAAACACTGCTGTTCTCTTCGTTATCCATGTCTTGTCTCACTGGAGAACATCAAACAAAACACACACAGAAACACCCACACCAAAATGCCTGTTTTTCCCCCGTCGATGCAAACGCTGTCAGCTCCCCCGCTCCTCCTCTTTATTTGACTTCACTTATTACATTTTTGGTTGTAAATATTTCATACATGTTCAGTGTTGCATTTTCTACGTCTAGCTGACTACAACTAGCGAGCGAACAACAAGCAACCAAAATAAAAATGTATCTGTCAAGTGTTACACCCTGTCGACATTGCCTTCCTCTCCCCAGTGAACGTGACCTCAAATGCAGCTTAATAGTCTCGCGCCTCCCGTTAAACCCCCCTGAGGGTGAATTGTTTATTTACCATTCTTTTCAGGCGTCTCTGATAGCATAGCTGATAGCGTTACACTGTAATAAGTGAGACTGAGAGTGTGAACTTCATATTTAGACTTGACACATTATGTCAGCCAGTGATGTGTTTTTGTAGACAGCCTGATGCAGTCCTCTGTTCTGTAAGATGGAATCCTATTTTCTCAAGATGACATCCCTCAACCCTCCCCTGAGCATTATTGAACAGCTGAAGGATTGACTTTGTGTCGGGCTTGGTGTGTGTGTGTGTGTGTGTGTGTGCGCCTGTGTGTGCAGTTTGTGAGAGGTAAGATCCCATGATACACACGGACTTCCCGAGCTAAATCCATCACAGGTTGGCCTCAGACAGCAGCCTTGCCTCTCTACCTGCCAGAGGCCTGGACTCTTGCTGGGCTTTTCACACTGAGATGACCTGAACCTGTGCTGGTCTGACATCTTATCCTCCCGTGCACCCGACATGCAAGAGTTCACTCACTAGCGCAGTCCATCAAGACCCTTACCTCTGTTGCCATAGGAGCATATATTATTTAGGAGCAGGCTAGAGGTTTTTTGAATGCAGCTGCAGACCAACGGAAGACTTGACAGCTAGGATGCCAATCTGTAAAAAAGAAAAATGTTTGTAAGCTGAGAAAAAAGCATATCAGGCCTGTATGTCATTTTGTTTTGACACTCCTTCAAGGAAGGTTCTTCTCAAAGTGTTTGATTGAATGTTATTTAGTGTATAGTTGCAGTTCTGTTTCAGCCACTGTGGATGTTTTCTTGGCAAATACTATCGTTATTACAAACTTTGCATGGGCTCAGGAGTGCTAACCACTGACATTCAGTTCATGTTACTAACTTAATGTTGCAGATTAGATTGACTTTAGTTTTTGTAATGACGATGGGGCAATGTTTCCTTTTGTTTTATTCAACTTATTGAGCATATACAAGTGTTTAAGTTCCTAATCAATAGGAGAATGACGACCATGTGATCGTGACAATGGCAACCACAACCTGTCCCACGACCCGAGCCAAGCCAAGTCCAAATTCTATTAACTCTTATCAGATCCGTTGGATCCCGCGGCGTTGCTGCGGATCTCAGGTCTGTCAATATGTCTAATACCCAAGTGGGTCCTTGCAGACTCACTATCAGCTGTGATCATGTGTTGCATCATAATCACCACAGTTAAAACGCATGTTTTCTTTAAGCGAGTGTGAACTGTGAATTGCAGAAAAAAATGACTGTATGTGAATGTATTGCTACTCTTTTTGAACGTGGCTGCTCATTAATCATTAACCACCCTGCCAGTGTTGGTGTTCACTCTCCATTAGGGTTTGTTCGGGTTGACCACATTTTGGATCAAGTCTAATAATCGTCCAGGGCTGTTCGGATGGGGTGTGATTTAGAATTGAGTCCTTGAATTCCTTCTTGCACATCAAGTTTGGGTAGGTATTCCACAGGTCCTTTTTGGATTCGGTCCAAAATTTTGGACCCGATCATCGGGCCCAATCACTAAAGAGAGTTATAACAGAGTTATAACATAGTAAGGGCATGCATGACTATTAAACCTTACACAAAGCAAAGTGGTTCCTCTTTAAGCTGTAAGGGACAGTGAAGCACAAAGTGGTTGCAGGGTGGACAGATGGATGGATGATTACTGCTGAGGAGGGAGGAGATGGGAGAAATCATAAACTCCCAAATTAGAAAGAAGGATAAAATGATGGGTGATGGGGAGGAGAGAGGGAGGGGGTATTTCTGCATGAGCATCTCCAACTGTGTGTTTGTGTGTTTGTGTTTGTGCATGTGTGGGGTGGGGGGTTGTTTGTGTGTGTGTGTGGGAAAGAGATGAAGAGAGAGACTGACAGGCAGAACTGTATGAGTTGATTAGTTTCCTGCTCACTTATTAGGATGCAGATTAGCTGCATTGAGAAACATCTGGGAGCTTTTCTCAGTCCCTTCTCAACTCCTCACCTCCCTTTTCATCTCTTCTCCTCCAAAACCAAATCCAGATCTCTTCTTTCCTCTTTCCACACGTCCTCCTCTCCTGTCCTTTCCTCTCCTCTCTTGCTCTCCCATCTTATCTCATTCTTGCCACTTTTATTTCCTCCCCTCTCCAGCATCTGTTTTTATCTTGCTCTCACCTCTCCTCCTGCCCTCACCCTGCCTTCACTCCTCTCTTGTTTCTCTTCGGCAAAGGTCTCGTTTCCTGTCCTCCTCCTTCCTCTCCACCTCTCTCAGTCTGTCAGTCAGAGCTGTCTTTTATTCCCTCTTTTCATTCTATTCAAATAACGACGAGGAGATTTACATGAAGTCTTTCAGTGTGGCTCTGTTGTCCGGAGGAGGATTTAACTGGAGGCTGTATATTCAGATTGGTGTGAATATTTTTTCAGTGTCTGCTGCAACACACAAAGACGGCTGAGTGGGAGCGCCTGCTCCCATGTTTGTCAAAATAGCATCCTGCACCAGCTTTTGTTGACAGTTGAAGTCGTAATGGCTCTGCCTGCAAATGTGCCTACAAGCAAGCCATACAACACAGTATATTACATGTTACAGCCATTTTATTCATTACCTACAGGGAGCAGTAATTAATATTTCTTGTTTTCGTATCTTCTGATCCCTCTTGCCCAAAAGCCTAATAGCAGGAATACGTCAACTCAGGCACATTTTTACTCTTTATCATATCAGCTATTGCAGATCCTGACCAAAAATGAGAAAACCAATCAATGGCTGGTAGATTTTCGATAATGGAACGAAATTTTTCATCCTCTATTCTTTTCAGTGTAAATAACGTGGAAGCTTCACCACATATCTTGCCAGCAGCAGCAGCGGGGAGGCCACTGCAATATAGCCTCAGAGAAGCCAAACTAAATCAATTTCAAGTTTTATCAAGTTCAATTTTATTATTGTGGACCACATCCACTGAGAATTGGGGTAGCGGGAAGACGGACCAATTAGCAAATTATGGTTAGTAGTTTAGAAGATGAAAACAACAAGGAACACCTAATTTGGAATTAGACTTGGGCGTTATATTTGATTTATGGCTCTGAAGGCTAATCCAATCACCTGCAAATACACTTTGCGCTGCGGCCATCGACAGCGCTCCTAACCCAAGCAAACTCCCACTGAGCCTTACCAGGCTACAATAAGCAGAGGAAAAGTTTGTGGGCTGGGTTTGGGAAGCTAACATTTGCCCTCATGACCCCGTGCTGCAGACCAGTCAGTTGTCTTTAACAGCTGTGGGAAATTCTGTCTTTTGAGTCTTGGATAATTCAGATTCAGATTATGCTGTTTGTTATTAAATACATTATATTTGATGTGCAATTTTCCCGTGCAGCTGTTTGAAAAACAAATTTGATCGTTTGTCACTTCTCAGTACAGAAACTTTGGACTTGGTGGTGTCCCACGTTAACTGCCTACTTACTTCAACTGCTTTTTGGTCTGTAGTTTTGCCAATGCAGTATGAAACAAATACATAACAAAGAAGAGTAGGCACTGCCTGTTTCAGTCTGCAAGTATCTTGGTTTTTAATATTATTGCTGAAACTGAAATAGATCGCTACAACTGATTCTTTGCTGTAATTTTATTGTACCAGTTTGGGTGAAGAGAACATGTTCTATCTGGACAGTTGGCCTCTGTGAGAATGTGAAACTTTACTCTAATTGATATGGCTAATGAAGGTGCCGGTCACATTGCATTTGTAGAGTTCATCCGAAAGCGAAACACAGTGGAAGTCACTTCCAGCTGTTCAGGGACAGTGAGCATACAACAACGGTATAATGATGTTACCCAAAGTGAACACTGAGTAGGGAAGGCTCCCTCTGGGATTTGAATCCCCACGGCAGTGCAGTGTCTTGTCTTACTTACACTTCGACCAGACAAGACAATAGCCATTAAAGTATGTCTAATGGGGTCAAATAGGGATATTATTTTTTTGTTTTCAGTCAGGCACACATGAGGAAACGCTGTTGTACAAGAGACATTTAATATGACAGCCCTTCAAGTAAATGTCCTTTTTTATTGCAGAGCCTTTGTAATAAAATCCAAATGTTTTAATGCTACATAGGCTTTTATTTACCAGACAGATAAACAGAATCTCCGTAAATGTGCACACACACACACACACACACACACACACACACACACGCACACACACACACACACACNNNGTGTGTGTGTGTGTGTGTGCGTGTGTGTGTGTGTGTGTGTGTGTGTGTGTGTGTGTGTGTGTTACTGTTGTTGTGCGTGTGGGGGTGGGGGACATGTGTTGTGCCTATGTATGTCTTTAAGCAGCCCTGCAGTCAGCAAAAGCAGCCTGAGGACAATGAGAAGTGATGAGCATCTCATAGCAAATGCCGCTCAACTGTCAGATCGTTGTGTTTATGTGTGCAGTGTGTTTGCGTGTGCAGTGTGTGTCTGCTTGCCTTTCGTTGACTCACACTTGTAGCCACTAGCGCTGACACAGCACGTCATGTTCACCCGTCAAGGTCTGCTCATCGCATTTTGCTCTTTATGTATGTGTGTGTGTGCGTGTGTGTGTATGAGACGCTAGCTGACCTAACGTCTCTCAGTCGTGTGATGTGTGCTCGTGGTTACCATGGCTCCCTGTAGTTTCTTTTTATAGAGTTTCAATGAGGCTGCAATTACAGGTGAGGCTCCAACCAGATAAGTACAACCTCTCTGTCAAACACCAGACATATGTCAAATAGTGTAGGGATCTGAAGTAGAGAACAAAGACCATTCATCTGGTTTTCTAGCAGCTAGGTGGCTCGTACAATAAGACTGTGGGATGCACATCTTTTATCATGTGCATGAACATAAAGCAATATAATGCTGCCAATCTAATTTCAGCATCTGCCATTACATAAACAGAAACAACACCTTTTGAGGGAAAAGAAACACTCAATTCTGTGTTTTTAAGTGCAGTTGCGGAAATTAATTTCCCATGAAATTACCTCTCTGCACTGTTTTTTCTGGTGGGTGAAAATGCACTCAAAGGCCATATCTGTTGCAAACTATAAAGGTAGAAATTTAAGTATGTTTGTATCAAAAAAAAGCTGCAGTGTGCCAGACAAATGCATTTATTCATAGTCAAATACGTTGTCACTATTTGCTCACATAAAGTAAAATAAGTCAGTAGGTAGGTAGTATTTTCAGTTTGCCTTCAAGTACTTGATAACACTTCATTTAATTTAATTCTTCTTGGCAACAATTCAAAAAGTCAATAGTCTACAACCCAGCTGATGGAATCACAAACCTAATTCAGGTTTTATTTTCGGCAAGATTTCAAGCTTTTACCTGATATTCATTGGAACGTCAGAAATCCTTAAAATTACAGCTTGCTACTTTAGGCTTTAACAGGAAGGTATTGTTGTACACAATATAAGATATAGCAAGTCTAATTCTCTGCATTTAATTCATCATCATCCATCTGAGGAGTCCAGGACACACATGCATAGATTAGTTTTAAGAATTAAATTTATAGGGCACTCTTGGCCCCACATTTCTGAAACTTTTATACAACACACCTGGCATCTAGTAGCAGTAATAACATTAAAGCACACTACACCAATAAGTTAGTTCTTAGTGGTGAGAAATGACCTGATTTCTAGTGTCCGAGCCCACAAACTGACAGCTCGGATTAAGAGCACAGAGTCCCCCCCCAGTAATGGCAGACTGCTGTACATTACAAAGTGATGCATTTTCATCCGAAGCCATCAGTGCGTCTCCTCTGTTAAATCTGAATTATGGCTAACTGGCAGCTGTCATCAAGCTGTCACTGAAACTCAACAAAGTCTGACATGTTTTGATCAGCAAAGTACATCTGATCGTAGAACCTGACTTTTTGCTCGTCATTAAACTAGCCACAAACCCACGCAGTGAACTTTGTTTCCTTAAACCAGATATTTCTTCCTAACTGGGTCCTGGGCAAAAGCATCCACCCCGTTATTAAAATCCGGAGCTCTGACCACATCTAATTTAATTGCCACAGAACAAGATGCTGAGACGTCGCAGATACATCTTGGTCGTTAGTTTGTTTTTTTGAAAAGCAAATGTTCTCCCTTACAATTTGTGACTGGCCAGTGCATATTTTAAACTGGCTGGGTTACAAAAAATAAGTAGATAATTGGGATGCACTAGTTAAGCATATCTCTCACAAAACAGTTGATCCCTTCTTTGGGGATGTTAGTTTCTTAGCAGGAGAACAGCACTGTCTGTGTATTCAGCAGTGTTTGAGTACCACACAGCTGGATTTCCATGAGAACTGGCCCAATTTGCCCAGTTCAAATTTCATGCTTGTGAATAGGTTCAAACAGTCCAAATATACTTATATATCCAATTATCCTTACGTATATACAGACGGGGGACAAATTAAAGGAAAAACCTGAATAAAAGAGTGGAGAGACATATCAAATGCAGATGCTTCAGTGTACCAGGGCTCACTGAATGGTTTGGTGAGTACGAAAATGACATGAATAAAATGCTACGGCCTTTACAGTCACCGGATCTCAACCCAGTTTCACACCTATGAAAGATTTTGGACCAGCCTGTAAGACAGTGCTCTCCATCACCATAAAACCAAATGATGTAATATAAACTTTTATCTTCAAATCTATTTCGTGATGTCTGTGACTGTCTCTGATGCAATATGTCAGTTTTGTTATGTCTGGCTTTGCTTGTTTTTCTTTCTATCTGCTGTACTCAGGCCTCTCTTGCAAAAGAGATCTTGAGCTCAATGATATTACTTGAATTAATAAAGGTTGTGTATATAAATAAGGGAATATTTTGTGGGGGAATGGTGTCCATCCCTCCAATAGAGTTCCACAGACTTGGCAAAGAGCACTGCAGCTGTTCTGGAGGCTCGTGGCGGCCTGACTCCATACTGAGACACTTCATGTTGGTTTTTCCTTTAATTTGTCACCCATCTGTACGTATATACAGTATGTCTGATCAAGAATCACAGTGTGTATACTAAAGAGTCTCCAGTGGCTTATAAATCACTGGATGTATATAATTACTCTTTGCTGGTGGGCATGTGTTCTTGAGATATTGAACATTTTCCATCCATCACCGTTGTGATTTAAAAAATAACCTAATTTCTGGCTTCAAATTAAGTATAACTCTAGTTCTACCCCTAAACCGAACCTTAAATCTTAATCATTTTAGAGTCTGCTTTAGATATAACTATATTAACTACTAAACTAAATGAAAGCCATAATCTCTAATATAAAACATAAGCTTTCTGATCCTTCTAGAGGCCCGAAAAACAGAAAAAGGCCTTTACTTTCCTATTTTTGTTACATGATTTATATTTCCTCATGTAGACATAAACATGCTATCCCTATTTATCTCCGTTTCACAATCACAGTCACACATGTGGAGACTTTTTCAGTAACGCATTTAAAACCCACACTGGACCAAACCAAAAAAAGAGCTTCGCAGGCACTGCTAACTGGCTGACTCATTGTCACAATGATGGAAACACACACACAGACCCACACAGAGTGCACAGACCAGTTCATCCTCCACTTGATTAGGTTAGTCCTGCGGAGGAGCTGCCATCAGTCTTAATATTACACTAGAAAATAGGCTAGCTCAGTCCCACAGAGGTTGTATGGGCTGTACTGTATGTGTGTTTGTTTGAGAGAGAGACAGAGAGACAGAGAGAGAGAGAGATAGAGAGATAGAGAGAGATAGATCAGTTCCCCATAGGATGTGTGAAAGCTATTCCAGGGATCTTGTTTTGGCCATGGAGGAGCTGTTATGTACTTGTTACATGTCAACCAAGGATTGAAGTATGGAGAACAAAGCTGCCTCCCAGAAGAAACTCTAGATTTGAGCTTCCTCTCTCTCATAAGTGTAGTGACAGACTTACCTACCTACGCACACACACACACACACACAAACTCCCACCCTGACGCAGACTCATCTACTTCCTGGAGCGACAGCGTGCCCATTGAGTTGTGAAGGACTTCTGCATTCATGCAGTTTATGTCTATCTTTTACTCTCTCTTTCTCTTCATGCATCGGTGAATTCATGTCATGAAATCCTTAATGTAGCATGTGTGTGTCCCCTCTCACCGATTAAATTCACTAATTTTTCCATTGCCACACATACCTTACATTCAAGAGTTTTCAGTGGATGTGCAGAGACCTCTGACTAAAGTGGCTCCTGTTTTGGTCTTGAGTTGGACTTTATTGGGTTTTTCACATTTGACAGGAAATAAAAAGGAGAAAAAGAGTTGGCAGGAGGCAAGAGTGCTCTGACAGTGTTATTTCCATGGGGTGCCAAGTGTGATTTAGCTTTATTACATCTACACTGGAAATTAAAATGTCACTAAAATCTGACGTTTTGTTTTCCATCACCAAAACACAGATTGCCATGCACATCAATTCCTCTCGAATGTTTCCATTTAAATTGACAGTAAACACCTCGTCTCACTTGTTTCCCTATAAGAGAGTATCCTGACAATCGATTTATGACATACAGTATATTTGTATTCACGCTGCGTCACATTGTTCGTTCCTATTGGTCCTTTCATGCACCATCATCTTCCTCTTTCCTGTGGTGTTTTGTAAATTGAGGATGCATCCCACATCAGTCTCGCTCAGGATATATTTTAATTAAGTTTGCTCCCAGATTAACACTAACAATGACACAAGTTCGCAGTTTGTGCTGTCGCAGAGACTCCTTTGGGAAGTGCGTTTGTACACACTAAAGGCATCTTAACTGATCTGTTAATCACACAGGTGTAAAGAGAGAAAACTGCTGAAGTGAAAATGATTATTCTCTTATGTACGAGAATATTTTGTGTGCTGAAAAATGAATAGTAAAGAATACAAGACATTAAACGTGGCTCTTGCGGGATGAGATCCTATAGTTTGGGATGTGTGCTGTGAGCTGATGGTGTTGTGGCTTTGAGTCCTGCTGCAGTCTTCGTGTTATGTCCTATGTTCTCTTTCCCGATAATCCCAAATGAGACTGACTTCAAACAATTGTCAGTCTAATCCCTCTGTGTTATTGATTTACAGTGTCAGTGACAGTGGTGCCTGAAACCTGACCCCAAACAGCACGAAATTCAAACAAGCAATGAATAATCTGATCCCTATGATTTATTGATCATCGGTGTCCTTCACAGATGGCTTTGGTCCAAAGCCTGTGATGTGTTGATGTGGTGTTTGCTCAGAGTTGATGAGCGGTATAATTACACGCAGGGCTGTTTCTGACCACTTTGGTGCACTAGGCCAGACTTCCACTGGCACTCCCAAAGCCTTTGATCTTTTCAGAGCCAAATAACCCAGTGATTTTTTTTTTTGTTTCATTAAGCTTTATTAAACTTTAGGGCACTATAATCACCAGAAAACAGCCTTGGGCTTTGGGAGCTAACTGCAGTCATCTTAGGGGTTCCAGATTTCTCTCTCACATACGTTACCACAGTGAGTAAATATGAAAAGACATTATTGAAGTTAAGTCTCGTTAAATGGTGAATGGTGTGTGGTCACTGCTGGCCTGTTTTGATACCCTTGACTTGAAAACATTTTCTAGGCCTTGCGTTGCAAACAATCATTGACCGTTTTCTAGAATACCCATGTGATTACTAAATATGCTCTGAAAATCTATGTTAAATGACAACAAAACAAGGACTTGGATGAGGGATTAAAGTGTTTTAATTCTAATAAAATTACATTTCAAACTGAAACCTGTTTCGATGTTAAGTAGCAGCTGATATGCAGTGTGGTCAGTTAGGGTCAAGGAACACATGTTTTTTTCTTTGATGGGAGCTCCATCTGAATTCAGCTTCAGGCATATACTTAATAAGCTTGTGAACTTCAAAGCAGCAAATTTGCCTTTGCCACACGTTCACCATTTCTTTTTCAATCAAAGCTTTAAAAGAAAAAAAATCCTCTTGTTTATTCGTGATGGCAGAAGGGTTACCACGTAGTGGGATCAGAGTACACGAAAATGGTGCAATGCAGTCCTCAACCCTGGACCACTTCTGCATTTGCATACAACATTGGCATAATTAGTCACGCTTTGTTTGGATAATCCAGTGCTAGCAGTCATCTTATTATCAAGTGACAGTGACACTGTACTTAGGCACAGTTGTGCTTTGAGCTTAAAGCTAACGCCAGCATGCTAACATGCTCACAATGACAATGCCAACATGCTGATGTTCACCATCTTAGTTTGGGGGGTTAGCATGCTAATATTTGCTGATTAGCACTAAACACAAAGTACAGCTGAGGCTGATGGGAATGTCATTAGTTTTCAGGTGTTTGGTCATAAACCAAAGTATTGGACAAAGATGAGGGGGCAAGATGAAAAGTAAGGAATCACCAAATTATTGCAATTCATCCTGAGGGGCAGCATGAATGTCTGTTCACATTTAATGGCAATCAATCCAATAGTTTTTGAGATATTTAGAAGATATTATAAGTGGTGGACCAACCAATGGACAAGCAGACTTTGCCATCCTAAATCCTAGAAATATTTTTCTTTGCTCATTATGAAGTTTGAAAGCTCAGAGTGAAACTTTCACAAGTGCACAACACACAGAAGGATGAAGATTTGTGTGATGTGAATGGCTGCCTTCGCTTCACAAGGTGTGCAAATACAAAAAAACCCCGCTTTCTTCTGTATTCAATAAAAACGGAGTATGTTGTGTATCGACACAAGTGTCTCTCAGAGATGCTGTGAATTTGACACATTAGTAGAAACAGAAGCGTATTTGTTCGGTGAGACAACACTCTAGAAAACACTGTCGGTGCGAAATGCCCTTTAGACCCACTGTATTTAAGCCTTTCTTATAGTTATCATTTGTTAATGCTTCATGGTGTGCTGCACAGTTCTATAAATAGAGTAGTAGAAGAATGAATAGAGGCACTGTGGTGTTGAGTGGATGGGGAAGTGTGGGGAATTATAGAGCTATGGACACGAATGAATTGCAATGGGAATGAATGGATGAATGGAGATATTGTAACAGGGAACATTCCACAATTTGTTTTGAATATTAGAGTGACCTCTGCACTCAAGGTCACCTGTCACCTGCCACAGGTAGTGTATTGCAGTCCATTTTAAAGGGCCTTTACATAACTGAAAAGCCATCATAAAATGATTACAGTGCTCACTTTTGTTCAGATTTGTACAGCAAATGTTTGCGATTAACATGTTTTGTGGCGAGTTAGTGATGAACAATCCAATACCGAGGCTTCATCCACCCACTACCTATATGATTGAGCCAGGGGCACTGTGATGTTCCATTTGAATGGGGGCATTGAGTTTGGCTGCTGTTTAGTACAGCACTGGGTGCAGACCTTATTAACAGTATTGGGCCTCAGCGTGACTCCATCAGGCAAATCAAGGCAACCTAGACCCAGGACCCTATTAGTATGCTAATAAAGTCACTTCTCTAATGACTGATTAGCAATTCAGCGGATTTTGTCCTCGCTCCGCTTGTACACACAAATAAGTGTTCCCTTAGAACGCACTTATACACGCACATGCAGTGTTAATAGTTTGCACTTTTTTTTTTATGTTTCTCATTGCTGGCAATTTATTTAAAACCCTCCCTCCCTTCTTTGGTTTTCTGTCTTGTCCACGTTCACTTCACTCAGAAAAGGTGATCAAATTGTATGAAATATAATGTGAACGTGAGGAACGTTTGAGCACGGTTAATATGAAATCTATTTTTTGGTTTTGACCGTCAGCCACAGTGGAACTTGAGTCGTCATCGTGTAAGAAAAATGTATTTCTCTGTGCAAGTTTGACCCGCTTGTTGTTTGATACATGCTGATACAGTGGCCCTCAGGGCAGAAGAGTGTGTTATTGTGTTGGACATGTAACACACGCTGAGCAACGTGTCTAACTCTGGCATCTCTGTCTTCCTCAGTGCTCAGCGGCCTCTGCTCCAATGACTGTCCAGAAGATGTCAAGGTAAGAAATCAGTCTTTGTTTGCCCACTTTTCTAATGACAGCATAAGAAAGTGTTGTGCGTTAAAATTGTTTCTTATCTGTCTGACCACTGACCAGCCTGACCTGCTGTGTCCGTCTGGGTGTTCTGTCTGTAGTCATTGCTCACTTATCCTTCCATGCATACATCTTTATCTTCCTCCAGAGTATGTAGTCAGCAATTTTTCAGTAGGAAGAGAGAGACAGGCTGGAATCTCCCCACTGCTGGCCAAACTTCATGTCTATGGGGAGGATCAACTTTATATTCAGGAAATTAGGGAAGGGGATTTGAATGGGTGATGCGTTTTTGAGCTCTAGGGCAGTATAAGCTCCTCTTTATATGTAAAGTACCTATCTTTTAGTGCAGCCTGAAAAAAAATGTTTTTAAAAAAATCATAAAAATAAATTAGGTGTTGTTTTTATACGATAAATTGGCACCTGATTTCCAGCTGTTCGTACTCCCACCCACCCACCCCCAGTCTTTTTTTTTTTGTCATGGAGTCAAGTAACAGACTGTCATAATACAAGTCAGTAGCCCATGCTTACTGTATGTATCTCATGCTCTTCCTTGTGGTGGCATTTTTCAATAAAATGTCAGTGTAAGAATTTTTTGAATACATGGGCAAATAAATGCTAGGTGTGCATGTTTTCCAACTCCTGTCCTTGGTAAATATATTTTGGGGTTTGTTGCTTGTTGTTCAGGGACAGTCTCTGCTGAGACTGGGTTTGTATTAATCATTTTATAATAACAGGTAGCCGTTCGTACTTAACCCTCCGCTCACAGTCTGGAAATTTATGAGGTACCCAAGGCTTCACGTCTGAGATGGTGTGACAAGGCCAGACAGTGCTTATTAGTTTGATACGTACAAGCTTCTGCAAGGTTAAGTTTGGCCTTTTACAATGCTCCCAGCTTGGCCTTAAGTTCCAACTGTAGCTCTACAACTTGTTTCACAGAAGCTTGGTCAAGAAAACATCAATACATACTTGAAAGATGCAGACGCCACAATGTACAAACTCAAATACAAAAAAATACACATAAGCAGAGGTAACAACAAAAGATGACCTTTTGTATTGCTCCATCTAATCTAATATCGAATCAGCACATTGAAAGCTATTGAAATCCTGATCAAATTAAGCAATTACACTGCCTTACCAGCATCTCTCTCTCTCCTCCCCCCTTCTTTCTCTGTCTATCTCTCTCCCAGTCTTCGTGGGGAGTAGGTTAAATGACGTTTAAACGTTGGTATATTTGAATTAATTTCCATCCCTCTTAGCAACACCCGTTCACCAAAGCCAGATGGCCTGAAGGAGGGCCAGCTGACGTGCGTTGACCCATACAGATAGACCCAGGACATGTAACCTGCGTCGCTGTGTTGGTCTGAATGGGGTATATGGTTTTGCATGGAACCATACCATGAGCTCTTAAACTATAATGCACTTTTGGTGTTAAATGTAGCCATCAATTTGTGGAGCAGTTAGCTTTAAGCTCCTTTTATTTATCCCAAAGAGCTCATGTCTGACACTCATGTGTAGGCGGACAGAGAAATCTGACAGAAACACAGCGGCCAAGCATCACTCCTTATACAGCCTTTCACCAGTGGAAAGTCCTTTGCAAAACACATTAGCTTTGACATCAACAAGAGGCTGCTGGTATTAGAGTTGTTTTGGTTTTCTGTCTGTCTACTCTTCCACCCGCTTGTTGTCGAACTGAAAGGTATGATGAATGCAGTAGACGAGTGGAGCTCGCGGCTGTTTCTACTCCTCTCCTCTCCCATCCATCACCCCCTCTATCTTTTCATTTCACTCTCCCGCTCCTCTTCTTCTTAGTCACACCTCTCTTCCTCTGTCTTTCTTTGAGCCCACTAATCTGCTCCTCCGTGGCTTTCGCATCTCTCTCTCTCTCTCTCTCTCTCTCTCTCTCTCTCTCTCTCTCTCTCTCTGTCTCTCTCTCTCTCTCTCTTTCCTTTTTTGGCCTCATTTCTATTCCTCTCTCACCTGAGTGTCACAGCATAAAGGGCCAAGTCTCTCTTGCAGCGTGTACGTTTGCTGCGTAACAGGCTCGTCGTGATTAGCTCGTGTAAAGCGAAGGATGGCTCGACAGATCTCTTCATTAGTTGTCACCCTTTCATAATGAGGAGATAAGACAACCCCTCTGTATCCGCCCACACAGCCGCACAAACACGCAGCCGTCACACTCATTTATGCTCAGTCATGATTCAAGCCAGCTAGGTCAGACATTTGCCATGTCACCTAGTGAAAATAAAACAAAAAAACTGCTCAAGGTCACTGTGGTAACAACATGCCTGCCTGTCTTTCTCTCTCTCTTGTCTTTCTGTATTTCTCTTTCACCCCTCCCTGCTTGTTTCCCCTTGTCCTCTTTCGCCCTCACTGACAGACAGCTGATGTGAAAAGATATTTGCAAAATGTCAAAATTGGTCAGTGGTTTTTATTTGTGCTTGCATGTGTGTTTTTGCAGCCTTTTGGTGTTAACCAGCCAGGTCCCTATGTCATGTATACCACGGTGGACTCCAGTGGCGACCTGAAAAACGCCTCAGGTGAGTACTTTCTTTTTTATATTTCTCTCCATGGTAGCTTTCACTTCTTATGCTAAACTACCCACTTCAGTGACAGTGAATAGCCAGAGAGGCATTTAATTTTATGAAAATGTCACTACCTGGGCTTTTTTACAGTATATCCATGTCAGGTTTATTAATAACCTGACCTCCTAACAATGACAGCTGTCCTTAGTCTGGCTGAACACCACGGGGTTTGTTTTGAGGGATTTTAAGAAAAAAGAATGAGAAGAAGAGAGACGTATTGATTTTATATTCTTGCTTTCTTTTTTTTATAAATGAGAAAATAGCCTCTATGCCTCAAAGGCTGAAGCAGAAAGGGCAGCTAAAGAAAAGAAGGTACTTCCAAAGACTGCTGTAACTGAAGGGAGAATAAATCCCTTTGATAAGGCTGTAATGCTCGCTCCATGATGCCTCTGCAGTGTGTGCGTAGTTCACATTTATTCTATCTACATTTTAAAGTAATTATAGGGCTTGTTAGATGCTGAAGTACTTTTCCTTTACCTCTACATTTTTTTAAAATGCTGTAACATATCTAAGTGTTAAACTGTTACAGGAAAATTAATAGTCAGCTGTTGGAGTAATCGTTTAAACAACAAGTTTACCAACACTATCAATCAAAGCCTGGAGTTACTGCAGTAGCACTGTCTATGGGATACAGTTTTCTCATAGTTTCTGCAAGGCTATCGCAGAAAAATACTGTGAAAGCTTGCAAAACACTGGAGGCCTTTTTTCCTCTGAAGTTTCTTCCACAGTGAAACAACACTCAACAAGCTGTAGCTTCCTTATTTTTTCTTCTCATTTAAGCCCAAGGTAATCATGAAAATATCGTTCCTTCGTTACAGTTTGAAAAGCCACACAAGACTAGTGGATGTGTCACGTTTGGTTTTGCAGCGGTGAATCACCTGCTGTCCTGTTTATATTTGTCACTTCTTTTGACAAAGTTCATTAGGGATGATGATGATGATGATGATGATGATGATGATGATGATGCATGGAACTAGTTTGGACAGGATGATCAAGATCGCTGGAAGTGAATTTCAATTGCTCATTGACGTGTGTAGGTGGTTTTGGTCACAATCTCACATACTGTTAATTATGACTAGTATTTCCTTAATTTTGATAGCAAACCCTGTGACTCCAGCTTTATTGATTGTTATGTTGTAACCTGTAGGATCACTGGGTCTCCATAGGATGAGGAATTTCTGCAATCCTGGGGCTGATGAACACGACCGTACTACTTCAGACTAATAAAGATAGAAAGATACATATGTAGGGAGACAGACGTGTAGAAAGATAAGACGAGACATTGAGGACAGCAGTGCTGTGCTGTATTAGCTGCAGTTAACCTAGTTGATGTTACATTGTGGGAAGGACATAGAGCTGGATGAGGACAAGATGCACTGACAGCCTGGGGTCAGGGATATATATAGTCTGTGTGTGTCTGTGTGTGTTCCTGTGTGCAGCATAATCCCACTTTGTCAGATTTCATTGTTTCATTTATCTGTTGGCACAGTTGGAGTATATTCATATTTAAAGAATGAGTAGACAGATCACAGTCTAACATCATTATTATTTCACCACCATTAGACAGCTATAAGCTCCTGGCTACAACCCTGTGTTAAAACCGATCTTCCAATGGCTGCCGACTTTTCAATTAGGTGCCCTGTGTCCAAGCCCAAAACACAGAGTGGACAAAATATTAATACTAGCCGTCCTGTATTTAGTTGCCTTAAAGCGTGACGAAACTCACTTTCCTTCCCTCTCCACACACTCCACTGGTTTGAAATATGCAGTTAAACGGGCATAGAGAGAAACAGTGGAAAAGGGAGGGAGAGCGGGGGAGAGGGGAGGAAGGGGAGGGCTATCACCACCTGCACCCACGCCCACTGCAGAGAAGATGGAGAGTGATATAGAGAATCCCACTGAACGTGGAGGCGGTGACAGTTTTAAAATCATACTAAAGTGAGACGCTGAAAACGATCCCGTAATGTTTGTTTGTTTTTGATTTTTAATCTGAACTGAAAAATGACCTGAAACATCAGCAGTTAAAAAAGGCAGTTGTTTATGTAGGAAATTAGTTTACCCTTCTTTACGTTTACTTTACTGCTTCTGATCCTTAAAAGGCTTTGCAGTCCTACATGACCAAAAGTATGTGGACAGTCAAAAATTACACTTGTCTCATTGCAAAACCATGGGTATTAATATGTAGCCTCCAGTCTTCTGGGAAGACTTTTGAACAATATTTTTGTTAATGAGGTTTAATGAGGTTGGCCGGCTCGCTGTCTGCGTTCCAGTTCATCCTAAAGGTGTTGGATGTGGCTCAGGTCAGGGCTCTGTGCAGGCCAGTCAAGTTCTTCCACACCAAACTAAGAAAAACATTTCTTTATCGACCTCGCACTGCGCATGGGATTATCATGTTGAAACAGGAAAAGGCCTTCCCTAAACTGTTACCAAAGAAGTATACTATTGTCCCCAACTTTACTGTTTTGGCAGGCAGTTGTTTTCAGCGAAAAAGCTCTAAAAGCCCACTGTACACTACCTGCTCAGCACCGAACAGCAGACAGACACAACTACAGACTATCTGGTGAACATACTGGAGCATTTAGCAGCTAAAGAGCCAGATATTTCCCTCGGGAGTTGGTAGAGACCAAAAACAAAGAAGAAAAGAGAGTGAATATTGGACATTCACCAGGTGGCCAGAAACACGACTGTTTGCTAACAAGTTTGACGTATCAACTTAAAAAGTTGTGTTTGCAACTTTTTTCTGTTTGCCCCCAGGTAGCTAAAAAAAGTCTGTAATCGCAAGTTTAACTACAGTAGAACTAAGGGGCCAAGCCAAAACCGTGAACAACCCCAGACTAAAAGTATACGAAAGTATTTAGACAGAGGTGTCCACATACTTTTGGTCATATAGTATAGGTGGAAGTACATATGGTGTATTATGGAGGACAAGATGATTTGTCTAGACTGGAGCAGATTTTGCAGTTAGAGGTGTTATTTAAGTGTTGTTAAAACAGATTTGATATTCCGCACTTCTTCACTACCTTTTTGACGCATGGGCATGACATCCTTTCAACGAGACTTTCTGATCTGCCCCTCAGGGTGATGTCACAACCGGAAAACAAGTGATAGTCAGTATTTATCTTTTCTAATTCAACATCTGAATTAGTTTTGTATTCTGCTAGATATGATCTATATGTACAGTATATATACTGTATGTATGTGACGTGAGGGGGCGGGGGAAACAATACACACAGACAATCAGTTTTGTTAATCATAACTAATGATAGTTATGTTCATAATAAATTATATTCACCCCATACAGACTGTTCCATTAACGGTGGATGTGAAACTCTGGAAACCAAATTAGCAGCGATTGGCAAAACCAACTTTTCTCACAAAAATAGGAAAATCCCTCCCGGCATTCTAAGAGGTGAAATGAAGCAGGATGGGGCGTGCTAGCTGGGTTGAAGACTCGAACCATTTAACTGTGAAGCCCCTGGTTTGATTGTCCCCAGGGAACTTTGTAACAGGTCATCTATGTTTCTTGTACCTCAAAATTACACACACACACACACACACAAAGATTTTGATAAAGGCATTTTATTTTTCTCCTGGATCCAGTCGGTCATCTAGTTCATGTGAAGAGCGAGTGGTCTTGACATTTTGTCTTCTCAGCCAGTATATCTCTTTCTGGGAAAAGTCTCCGGGTCCCCAGACGGTGCCTTTATTTTCCTGGTTTGGTTTGTTCAGTTAGCAGAATCCCATTTATTTAACATTAGAATAGTGCAGTCTGCCCGTCATAACTTTGGCTCATTTTTCCAGTGTGTGTTTGACTGGAGTGCACGGAGAGAGGACGAGAGCGAGAGTAGCCAAAGGCTTTGCCCGCACAACTCCCCAGACCCCTCATTTAACAGCAGTAAAGTGCTGCCAGGGAGCAGGCTGCTGTTGTGTATGTATGTGTGTGTATGTGTGTGTCTGTGTGTGTGTGTGTGTTGGTGTGTGTGCGTGTGTGTGTCTGTGTCTGTGTGTGTGCGTGTCTGTGTCTGTGTGTGTGTGCGTGTGTGTGTCTGTGTCTGTGTGTGTGCGGTGATTTAAAGTGTATTTATTCTGTAGCTTGTAGCTCGGGGAACAGCCAGCGAGGCTGCCAGAGATGAGCAATGATGGGGCGCACACAAACACACACACACACACACACCCACGATGTCTGGGCCTCTCCACTGGGGCCCAACGATCTTCACTTACCCTTCACCCTTCTGAAAGGGAGAGAGAGAGAGGAGAGGAAAGGAGAGATTATAATATGCTGAGAGACAGAGACAGGGGCCGAGAAGGAACAGCATGTGAATGGAGTTACTGTAGAAAAAGAGGAAGAAGGAAGGGAAGGAGAGAAAGAGGGGGAGTGACTGAATGATGTAGGATGGAAAGAACAGATAGAGAGTGTAAGTAGAGAAAGAGAGATGACTGAGAAATAAAGGAGGGAAGTGGGTCAGAGGAGATCAAGAGTTGGTAGGATGAAGAGAAGGGAAAGAGATAGTTTGGATGAAGAGAGGAGCAGAAGTAGAGTAATCTTAGCCCGGGAAGATATCTGAGATAGACAATGTTAACACACACACACGCACGTATCACATACTCTATCAGATACACATACTGTATCTATGTAATGCATACACACTCAGGCATACTGTGGTACAGTGATAATGCCATCCTCTTATCTGACAAGTAAAGGTCAACAGCAACACTGACAAGGTTTCTCTCTAACTCTTTTCTCTCTCTGTGTGTGTGTGTGTGTGTGTGTGTGTGTGTGTGTGTAGGACATTTATACTATGTAATACATAAGCTCGTACATATTCTTCAGTCTGTGCGTACATACCCTGACATCTGTCTCTTTATGACCTTGTGTGTATGTGTGTACATACCAGACAGTGGTGTGCCATGCCTCTTACTAAGCAGATTGGATGGATGAGCATAGGCTGTGATTCTGACAACACCACACCTCATTATCAACTAACTCCCGCTGAGACAGGGAGAGAGGGGGGGGTGGAGAGAGAGAGAGAGAGACAGGTGGGGTGGTGGAGATGAATAGTTGAAGTTATTCATTAACAACCTTTTTATTCCTCTCTCTCTCTCTTTCTCTCTCACTATGGGCACCCTCTGAGACGGTGAGAGGGAAAAACACTGCACTGTGTTTCCCTCCGGCTTCCAGCTCACATACGGTCATCCAAGACCATTTATCTTTAGCCGACTGGGGAACAGAGTTACATATAACTTTCAGTGGCAGTATTAAGATTATAGTCAACAAATAAAAAGGCAAGAGAGGCCATTGATTTAGTTTTCACCACCTCAGATATTAGATTTGATTTGACCTATCCAGAAATGATATCCCCTCCTCTATTTACAGATCATTTTTCTCAGAAGCAGTTGCCATCTACTCAGCTAGAAAAGTTGACTTCCTTTTGTTGAGGTAGGAAGTCATCCCACTTCTTTGAATTTATCAGGGATATTGATGGCAGAGTGTGTTGTCACCTTTAATACAGTTGTCTTATGACTCACAGGACCAGAAAACAAATTAGCCTCGTTTTAAAGGTAGAGAGAAGAGAAAAACAATTTCTGGTCTATTAGCTACTATCAGGAGCGATGGATGAAGCAGAGTAATAGCGTCATTTAAGGTGTAATACTTTTTGAACCTTCTTCACTCCACCAAAGTTGGTATGAATCCAAAACCAGGCACTATCTTGCATTTCTTTCAAATATAAGGAAGACTTGTTTTGTGAACTGTCTGTTTTTCAGTTTAGTGTCGCATTAAATGCATCAAAAGATAACGAGAGTCTGAATATTAATAATTATTTATCTTACCAGTTAGTTTTGCACATAGAAAGCTTGCCACATGACTTCTAATGTTTTGTATGGTGTCATTTGGGAAAGTTCTTCAGCTCAACAAGACATCATCCAAATGTCACCAATGTATGACACATTTGCAATTTGTCCACCAGACAAATATATTTCACTGCTCTGTGACGCTCTAGACTTACAAATTGCATTTGGGTCTGCGCCTCTGAGGTTATGGATTGCATCAGCTTCTTGGACCCCAACCAACTGGTATGGCCATTTATGCCACCTGAAGACAGACAAAATGTATTTGTTTCTAAATTACTGGCTAATGGCATTAGTATCACAGCAGTAATCAGCGGTATGCACAGCTTTTCTGGGAAGTTGTGGAGGACAGTTATTTTATAAACAGCTTTTCATAGTATTGACAGCCTCTTATAAATTTGTCAGTTGTTGAGCGGCGAGATAAAACAGTGCTTACACTCACTGTCAGAATTTCCTTAAAGCAGCTTATGAGTCTTTTTCTCTTGTGAAATGAAGTGTAGTTTGTCAAAATATACAATTTCCTCTGAGTTGTTTAATTCAATACATGATCACTCCCATAAGGCACTCCCATAATATACTTGGATGAACATCCCGCTATTGTCATTGCCAACTGCCCCGTCATTAGCTTCTTTGAACCCAACATATTTGGCTGCTAATGCCGCCAAGCTGCAAATTGAAATAGAGCAAATAACGTTGTAACGCTAACAGGCATAAAGAAAGAATGGTAACAACTCTGGAATAGTTAGCTGTGTCCAGATGGGATGCGTGTGTCTATGGTGCCAAAGATTATTATGCTCAGAGAGGGAACAGAGGAGAAAGGAAGAGAGGGAGGACATTTGAGAGAGAAGTGACAGGAAGAGGCAGGACAGAGAGAGTGAGACAGAGAAAAGAGTGAGTGCTCACAGGGAGGAGAATCATAACAGGCCCAGATCAATGTGGAGCTCTCTGCAGACTGTCCAATTAGGCTAATGAGTTCAGGGGATTAGCAACGGTCCGCTCACACACACACACACACGCACACACTCATTGTGCATGCACAAGCTTTAAAGAACACATGTTCACCTGAAGCAACTCATCCACAAACATATTTATCATAACTTAACCTTTTAAACATTTAGAAGATCCGAAACAACTTCACAAACTGACATGTAAAATTGTGTGCGTGCTGAGTTGTGTTGATGCCTCAAGCAGTGTCGTAAAAGGCAGCCTATTGCGCTTGAAGTCATACTAATCCATGGCCACCTGTTCTCAGAGACCTGATCAGGTCAACAGCGAGCGTTACCCTATTCTCAAACCATTTTATTGCACAGTATTTGGAAGATAGGCTTGGAACACGCAGGGAGGATTCAGGATGTGGGAGTGTGGTAGGAGAGTAGGTGGATGAGAAAAATGAAAAGGGTTAGAAGGGGAGAAAATGAGAGGGTGCAGAGGACAGAGCTGAGAGCATAGAGTAGAGCTGCAGAGAAAAAAGGAGAGGAGTGAAAATGAGGGTGGAACGAAAGAAAAGATAGGAGATGGGAGGAGAAGAGCACGGAAAGATCAGAACAGATGAGCGGAGAGGAGAAGGAAATATTGGAGTGGAAGGGAAAAAAACCAGTGGAGAGATAACCCTCCGCACAGACATGGAAAATTACTATTGATCAGGCTTAGCATGCTTTTTCTATTCCCTGTTTTTCACCTCCCTCCTCCTTCCCTCTTCTCTCATCTTTTTTCTCCTCTGCATCCCTCCTCCACCCCTCCGCTCTCTTTCATCTGTCTCATTACTCTTTCTCTTCTCACCCTGTAATCGCCCTCCTCTGCAGCCAGTTTATAGATACCATACATTGTCAAGAGACTGTTTAACTTTTCATTTGTCACCATTGTTGTCTGCAGTCTCAAAACATCCTTGGGTTTGACTGAATGAAATGTTTGTATGTGTTAATGCATGATGCACTTTACCACAGAGAGCAAAACTAATCTAAAGATGTTCAAATGCATCTCCAGCATTAAGTTTAGGATTCATCCTCCTCAGTTTGTTTGTTAGATGAAGAGTTTTGACAGACGCTGCCATCATCTGTTTGACCATAGTTTCAGTCACGCTAGCAGCATGGCTCTGGACACCCGTCTGTCGGTCTGTCTGTCCACCACTTTGTTCCAGACTGAAATATCTCAACAACTACTGGCTGATTGCCATGAAATTTGGTACACACACTCATGTCGTACTCAGGATGAATTGCGATAACGTTGGTGATCCACAGGCTTTTCACCTAGTGCCATCATTAGGTCAAAATGTTATACTTTATGCAATATTTTGGTTTATGACTAAATACCTGCCAAACAAATGACATTCCCATCAGCCTCCTGAAGCCACCTTTTCACCACATCGTGACGATCTGGAGCGTAACTGTGCTTATGGAAGCAAATATTTTCAAATGTTCTTTTTTTCCTTACCGTCAAGTTTGTACTCCTTCTGCCAGTCTTGCAGTACCCAGTTGTCATTCCACATTGAATCTCACCATATTGAAAACTCACTTGCTTTTGTTGGTCGGTATTGTTGGCTCCATTTGGCTGAGCCTTCTCTCCAAATTTTCTCAGAATATAAGTATTTATAAGTGCCAGATAAACAGTGAATAAAAGACGAGGTCACACTCTTATATGAGCAAGTGCGCGGCTCATTATGCTCTAATAAATCTCAGGAGCACAAGCTTACAGTGTGGTCTTTTAGATAATTTCTTAAAACCTTCTAAACGCACATTTGGAACATTTAATTAATTTTTTTTATCTTGTCTGTCTTGTCTTGTTTGTCTTTTTATTTAGATTCTTATTATCTTCTGTTGTAGTTTGTAGTTTCAGTTGTCTTTCATCTCTCAAACAGATATGAAAACTAAAGTGAGGCATAACATCACTGAAAAGGACAGAAAATTTGAAGGAGCTTAATGTGTAGTGAACCTGCAATTTGTATTTCGTTTTAGTAAGGGCAAACGAGGGTGATGACAGCTGTATTTAGGTCTGTTCACTCTCACACACACACACACACACACACACACACACACACACACATCATCGCGTCATTTCGGTCATCGCCTGGGCGCAGGTGTCAACATGCTTCGGTGCTGTAGTGTTAGAGGCAGTGCAAAGCTGGATGGCGATAAGGGCAGAACAACTATAAAGCCCTCCGGGTCCCTCAGCGTATCACCACACGCACATGCACACTCTCACATACACATATGCACGCATTTTTCCTCAGAAATCAGTGTCCAGATCTTGACACCATTGTATGGCCACTGAAGGGGGGCTCTCCAGGCGAGGCGGGCTGTGTGCGTATGTGTGTGCGTGTGCACTTCTATCCCTCATGGCTCCACACTCCATCTCTGCAATTTGCTCCTTTTATCGCCATCAGGGGAGCAAATGGTTTCTATAGCGACAGGCACTGGAATTTCTTTGAAAACATTTTTTTTTCTTTCAGTTTTGAAGCCCTGGGGAGGGAGGGAGTGTGTGTGTGTGTG
>NTHP01000032.1:1727768-1741083 GCA_003416845.1 Oplegnathus fasciatus
ATGTATGTATGTATGTATGTGTATGTGTATGTGTATGTGTGTGTGTGTGTGTGTGTGTGAGTGAGAGCGTGAGAGTGTGAGAGTGTGAGAGTGTGAGAGTGTGTGAGTGTGAGTGTGAGTGAGTGTGTGTGTGTGTGTGGGTGGGTGGGTGGGTCTGCACTGGAAGCCAATTATGTTTATGACTATATTGCATTTCTTGATGAATTGGTAGGATCATGTGAGCGTATATTTTTACTATGGAAGGATTTGCAGATGGTATGTTGTCACTTTTAACAGTTGTGTTTTATGTTTAGATTCCTTGTTTATTTTTGATTAGTTATGTTTTTTATTGTATCAAAATCCATATTTCCTTCTGTGTCCGTACACACGCTTGACTCAGTTTCAGGGTGATGCTAGACACGTTGTCACTCTGCATGTCTGCCCAGAGGTGGTAAAACCTCCGGACAGGACAAGGTTTTTCATGAGGATATGTGTCATAAGACCTCGGCAGATGGACAGACACACATTAACATGTTTTAGCTCCCTCTGAGGCATCCGTGTCCTCTCTCTGTCTGTCTTTCTCTCTTTAATGTTTCTCACTTTTTTTTTTTCCCTTTTGCCCTCTCATGCCCACAAGGAAGTAAAGTTTGTCTGCTTCAACATCAGGGGGAAAGTTTGTAAGACAAAATCCTCGTCTTTGTCCTCGCTGTCTGCCATTCTACTGAGAGAAAAATAAGGAAAGATAATGTGAGGACAATCAAAACCAATGACACCAAACATGAAAACCCTTGCACTACGAACCACTGTTGGTAAAACTGGATTAACATATCCTAAATCCAGATTCCACACTGCTACATCTGAAGTCACTTCATGTGCATGCTCAGTGTTCTGAATTAGTTTCAGCCCAGAATGTCGGCTCAGGTACTCAGTGACTAGCATACAAGAGTGTGTGAGTGGAAGACATTAGACACACTTTATCAGCGCTAGTGTTTGTACAGTCCTGTGGAGTGTGCTCACCCAAGACTGAAAACCTTCAACACGCAATAAAACTATAGTTTGCTATGTCACACTGATGATGACACAGACGTTCTCTTCATTGACCAGCGGCTCTGCAAAGATGAACAGAATTTAAAACAAAGCATACAGAACAGTAAAAAGAATATTCTCTATCCGTGGTAACAAATGTTGCATTACTTTTGTGTTTCTTTCAGTGCACCAGCTGTGAAGTACACACTACATAATCTTTCATAATGTTTAGCCACACGTGTACTAGCCACTCCACACATCACTAACATTGATAATATGGAGTACAGGCTAGTTATCTTGTTATGTCTTATCTATGGTCCCAGGATATCTGCAGGTCTTGAAAAGTCTGAAGTCTTAAGCTTTGAATTCAGTTTCTTCAACAAAAAGGCCTTATAAAGTATTGAAGAGTCTCACATTTAATTTACAGAAGTCTTAAATATTTTCTTGTACCTGCTGTTGGCAGTAATGTTAGTTATAAAATGTTTTTGTATCCGATTGTGTGCTGTTGGGAGACGTTATACACCAATAAACTCAAAGCTGGGTTGTTGTGATAGTGGATTGTACGCGTGGTAGGCTCTTCAACCTTTCAACCTATTGCAAACACTGTCATTACTGCTAGCTGCAGTAGCCAGGAAGTTCATCAGCTCATAATGGGCAAGTTTCAATTTAGCAAAAACTCAAATGAGCTTAAATCAAGTCATCATTTTTTAATTGGTTAATACATTAATTTTTCTGCCACGTCTCCGGGTCCAGGAGTTGACCAGGTGGTCGTATAAACAGGTATTAAATTACATTCAATGTGGTATTAAAAAGGTCATAAAGTAACCAGACTCACCTATTTTAGCTTACCTTTAAAGGTCTGCAGTTAGTTGCATTTTCAACCTCTGTTCAGATCTCAGTTATTAACTAAGGTCTGTATAGTTTGTTTTCACTGGCATTAAAACAGTAACTAGTAGGACTTTCCTAAAAACAATGTATAGACTCATACAAAAATAATCCCTCTCAATCATCACTCATGACCCACTAGAAGTGTGTGGCAGTGTCTGTATCTGCAGAGACCCTGCCCTCTGCTTGTATTTTCTTATTTTGGTGTGCTCAGGACGTTTCTGGGCATGAACCTTTGGGTAGTGGTGTGTAGCCCCCAGCCAGTAACAGCGGGCGCAAATCAGGCTATAACCTTTAGGAATCTGTGTATTTAGTTTCAGGTGTGTGTGTGTGTGTGTGTGTGTGTGTGTGTGTGTGTGTGTGTTCCCCTGTCTGTATTATTGGCTGGGCTTTGGAACATTAACTCGCTGAATGTGATGCATCGTGCCCACATAAGTGCGTATGTGTGTGTGTGTTTAGAACTTTCACACACACACCAAGGCTAGCTGCTTGTGCTGCTTTGAATCCGCTTTGTCTTCTAAGAGATGGATTGTAGGCTGTCAGTCATGTGTACAGGGTGGAACTCCCTGCCAAGGCCTCCGCTGGCTCTGCCATGGGGAGATAGGAAAAAAACACACTAAAACACTCTTTCACACACACACACACAAGCACGACACACAGACACTCCGATACACCGCTCTGCATAATACCCTTTGCCAGGCTCCCCATGTTGTGAAATGGCTTTGCTCCAGCCGTGGCCACATTTCCTAGCCAGTCTGCACACACACACGCACACCACTCAGCAGACGCTAAGCCAGGCTCCCTGCCTGCAACGTAACCCTGCTTGATCCTCCATCAGACACACACACACACACACTCAGACCCACTCCATCCTGCTGAGTGGCCGAGTGCAAGTCATCCACCTCCCTGCCTACTGACAGGGAGCAGCAGTCTGTCGAAAACATCAAACCAAGACTGGCTTAAAGGTCCAATCCCCTCAAAAATCCTGTTCTGTCCTGCCCGATGGACGGGGTTCAGTGTGGAGTGCAGAGTAGCAGTGGACTGCTTTAAAACGGCTTCCCCTGCTGGATCCATCTCAAAGTAACACTCTGTAACACTCCTGCTCTTTCCTCACTGGGACAGTCAGTGCCCTGTTAGTCTGTCTGGCATTTGATTGGTGGATATCAACAACAAGAAATGGCATTACCATAAAGACTTCATGATTCATAGTAAAACCAGGAGCAGGTGAAGGGGACTTCGTAGGTGACAGGTGCTGTTGTAGACTTGCTCAGCATAAGTAACAAAACTAAAACTGAAAACTTAAGGCACTCATATGACTGCTGGTGGTTGTTGGCCAGCTGGTTTAGCTGTTTTACCCTCACACCCCCACCTCACATTTGGAGATTTTATTCCCACACGTCTCTGTGACTGCACTGAAAACAGGACTGGCAAGAAGGCTTGAGTTTTGGTTGTTTCATTTTAGTTTTAATGCAGAGCTTTACACCGAGATGTGATGCTTGTTTTTTGCTGCCCTAATTTCTCTGGACATCAGCCAGTTTCAAGTCCAGTTTCTCGCTGCATCATGTTCCTTCTTGTCTAACATGTCTTTTTGTTTCAGGGTCACTGCCCATGTTACTGTCCATTTGATTTTTTTTTTTATCCCACTGCCACTCTGAGGATCCCAGAGTGACTTGATTTAGAGTTTCTTACTTATGAGGGTCTAAAGTCAGTTGTAGTTGGTAGATAAGCTACATTAGGTAGGCTTGTTGTGGCTGTTTCATGTTTTTGGTTTATGTAGGCTCGTTCTATGGAAAGGCCTACTTGTGATACAGACCTTTATAAAAAACTTACTTGAAGTTGGACTGAATAGTTCAGTAATATGAAGGTATGACAGCTCCCTGTGTGTTTTTGCTCCTCAGTAGTGAAATTATTGTCAGGCTACGCATGTCGATGGCCAGGATATGACTTTCGTCATCTCCTGCAGTGGGATGTGTGTGTGTGTTTTCATGCACTATATTAGAATACACACACTTCTCGTACATTCTGTTTTCTGTATCAGGCTGCAGGTCACCTTGAAACAAGACTTAAGAATCTACAGCTATGCTAGCAGCTCTGTGAGACTGTACTGTGATTTAAGCTAAATGCTAAGATAAGCATGCTAACATGCTCACAAAGACAAAGCTAACAAGCTGATTTCTTGCAGGTATAATGTGCATTTAGTAGCACTAAATACAAAGTACAGCTGACGTTGTGGAAATGTTATTTATGTCATTTTATGACCAAAGTAATTTTGTGGGTTAGGTAGAGATATTTCACTGCATAGGTAAAAAGTTTGACCTGCGGGTGGGCGCTATATGAAAATTCACGGAATCACCAGAGACGTTAGTTTTAATCTTCTGGGCACCATGAATGTGTGCACCAAATGTCATGGCAATCCATCCAGTAGTTGTTGATATATTTCCCAAAAAAACAAAAATGGGAACCTCATGTTAGAGCTAGAGGAAAAGTCAATTTTGTGGCAAACCATCCATTAGTTGAGATATTTCAGTCTGGACCAAAGTGGTGGACCGACCAGCAGACTGGCCGAGATTGCCGTCCCTAGAGCCACGCTGGTAGCCTGGCTAAAAAGTGACAGAATTTGTCAGTCTGATTTTATATTAAATATTTATTCGTCCTTTCACCTTCCTTCCGTTTCAGTGAACTTCCTAGATTATCATTAAAACTCCTGTATAAAATCCTACACAGCAGAACACAGCTTTCCACTTTACTGAATTGGTACAATTCTCCTACCCACACTCGCTCACACACGCGCACCTCTCAGTAAATGTCAGACACACCAGGATTCATCTTCAATGCCTGTTAGAAGCCAGGGCTTTGTACTACCCTGAACAAGTCAATGTCCATGAAACTGTGCCCAGCTCCTCCTGGAAACAGCCAATATTTCTGTCTCTCTCCCCCTCTCTTTCGCTATCTGCGGTGTGCGATTAAGGCAATTATGCTGCCTCTTCACAACACCACAGCCCAGCACTAAAAGCTAGGAAAATAGAATACATAGAGCGATAGCAGGCGAGGGAAATTTAGAGAGATAAAGAGAGAAAAGAGAGAAAAAAAAGGCTTTCTTTAGTAGAAGGTGGCAAAAGTCGATGGTTCTATTCAGTATTTAGACTGGAGATACATTACAGCATCAGGCTTTTACTGCACGACTCCATACAATAGCCACCACTGGTTTTACCTAAGTTCATTACTCACTTTCACCCACTGGCTGATTAATTTTTACTCCTACGTGCAATGTTCCCAATGTAAATGCCAGCTTTATTTGTGCAATATGAAAGAGCATAAAAAAAGAGAAATATTGAGCTGCAGTGAGCCGGACTGGCCTGATCCAGGTTCAGCTGAGGTGGCCAAAAACGAACCGGACAAATCTTTTTTTTTAACTGAGCTGAGGCTAGGCATAGATTAGAAAAATAAAGAGAGAAGCAAAGCTGTTGTGCTCCTCTCGGCCTGCAATACGCAGTCCATCCACATTAGTTCTGATCACTGGCTGCCTCGAGGCTTTCTCTCTCTCTTCTTCCATCCCGCTCTCTCTCCTTCCCTCTCTTTGTTTACCACGTAGAGGTTGATTTATGTCGGCTGCACTTGGCAGAGTTGGGTGGCGTGGGCGAGATACAGCAGCTGAAGGGGAGAGAGAGGGGAGACGAGCAGGAGGGAGGAGAAGAAGAAGGGGAAGCGAAATGAGTAAGGCCAAATCGGAGTGATGTATCGCAGAGAGGAGAGAGAGATGAGCAGAGAGCAGGAAACAAGAGACTAAGGGTCGGATGAGAATAGTAAGCAAGGAGGGAGGGATTTGAGGCTGGAGGAGAAGGAGAGAGGTTGTGCGAGGAGACAGGGAGAGGTGTTGGACTGGCCTCAGGTGTCTCACTCTGATTTGTATCTTTTATGATGCTCTTCATGTCAGACCACAAGGTCTCACGCTGCGGTCCCTCTGGCTCGATCGCTCCCGTTGTATGTTTCTTCCTCATCCCGCTCATTATGTCTGCTTGTATGTTTCAGTCTCATCACAGTCGTGCTGAGGATAGGTTAGGTTAGAGCTCATTACATTATATCACGCAAAACTTGGTTCCTTTGGGAGAGTAGCTTCGTTGCAGCTACAGTATCATAAGTTTTGGGACGCCTTCACAGAAAGTTTAAAAGGAGCAACAAAACAATATATTTATGAGAGAGTTGTGTCAAGTTGAATTATGTGCGTTATAAAAAAAGTAATTATTAAGATTAATTTTAAGATTATTATAAAACTCTATATGCAAATGTGCAAGGCAGAATACGAGAGTGACTAGGTTCAGGCACAAGCTGGGCTGGGGGTTAAAATTTATGCCTTTATACATTATGTCATACCTGCACAGGAGGCTGTGACTGGGCAGTTTTTCCCAATTTGCTTAGAACGAGAGAAAAAAAGAGCAAAAAAAAAAACAACAACTCATCAAAACCAGGAAAAATACTGGCACCACACACCAGCAGCAGAAGAAAATGTTGACCTCACACACCAAGGCGTCTTCAGAAATGTGAAAGCAATCCTTTGTGTGTCAAAATGCAGTACAAGAAAGAAATGTATTGCCTAATGGTTCCGAAACAAGACTAATAGTCTACAGCCACGGAGCTCTGTGACGCTGTACTTTGGCAATGCTAACATGCTCTCAATGACAATGCTAACCTGCTGATGTGGGAATTATTATTGTCTGTTAAAAGATTCATGGCCATCCGTCCAATAGTTATAGGACCAGAATGTGTCTTAAAAACAAAACACCGGGACACAATTCCTCTTTGAGATAAGGCTCATTAGTTATCCTGATGTGGTTATGTGTTGAGATTATGACATTAAAAATGGTCTTTTCTCTCCTTCCCTTCCTGCAGCCGGTCAGTTGAGCCAGTCGGCCCACTTCTCCCTCCAGCTGCCCTACACTGTGCTGGGCCTCGGACGCAGCGCTAACTTCCTGGACCACCTTTTTGTTGGCATCCCCCGACAGTCTGGAGAGACGGTGAGGAAATATGAGAGGGTTATATTACTTGGACACGTCACAGCACTCCTGTAGGAACAGCCACAGGCTGTACGGTCTCACAGAATATTTGAGGGAGATATTTGTGTGTGTGTGTGTGTCTGAGAGCTGTCGCAGACAGAGAGAAGGAAGTAGGTGTGCTGAACAACCAAAGATTTAAAACCCCTTCAACCCTCTGGGTATAAATTGCATCAAAATACTGGTTTCATAAATAATAATTCATATCCCTGTGCCTAGTTAAGTCATTTCTGAGCACCCTAACCTTTCCTGAATATAACAGTGTATGGCATGCGTGGCTGAGACATTTAATGTCTATGTCTAAGTCTAGGAAAAAAAGGGAATGAGAGACGAGCAAAAACAGCCTCGGGATCATGATGTTAAGAAGCAGAAAACTTTCCAAGAAAAATATAAAATGATGGACTAATTCATGGTAAGTGCAATTCAAGCACTTTTAAAGTCATAAGCAGAGAGTAAAGTAGTTGTTTTTCTCCCACTGAATGTAACGCATTTCTTCTGAGGATTGTGAGACTTGTTTAAAGGGTATTTTGTGAAGATTCAGAAGAGGGATTTCCCTCCACGTATTTTCTTATCAAATTAGAAATGCTGAACAGAAACCGCAGTGTCTCCCTAATCTTGCAGGAACATTTAATGCATGGTTGGGGTTGTTTTGTTTTTTTTCTTATTCAAGCAGCAGCTAACGCAACAAAATATGTGATAACGGGTGTTTATATCAGTTGTGAAATGATTATGTCTTCAAAATGTTTGCAAATGAGGGAAGTACGTAACAAGAGTATGGGAGAAACCTGTCATCCGAAAGGTTTCTCCGTTCTTTTTACTTATTTGTGAAATTGATCAAGATATATTAGCTTAACACAAAAAACAATTAGAGCTAGATGTTAATCACTTCTTCGTTATCTCCAATTCTCTACTGGAAGTCTTTGGTTTGCTCGTATATTTATGTCTCCTTCTAATTCTCTTGGACGGGTAGTCATTTGTTTTTGTTGCAGGATTTTCACAGTTTCTCACAATAAGACTCCTCTTTACAAACTAAATCCTGCTCAATGAGGAAGTATTTTCTCAGGTGTTGTAAACAATGTTTTGACAGCAGTCCACTTTCGAAGAAGCATATTTTGCAGCCCTCATCATTAGAAAAAGTCCAATTTTGGCAGGATAAATACGATGGCATACTGAGGCACCAGAGGCGAGATTGAGCAGTAAAATGGAGTTGAGAAGAGGCTTTTTTTCCTTGTCCATCTGGTGAAAGAGAGGAAGAGAGGTTGGGAGTTGAAAAATCTAACAGACAGACATATCATATATGGCAGATAGATTCCACATGTATGAGATGACTGATGATATCACCTTGGAGATTGATAAAGGTGCAGCGAGCTCCCCACTGGAACAGAAATATCAACTCCCCCGTCTTTACATTGAGCTTCAAACACATCCTTGTTTAACAACCCTGAGAGTAAAGGATGTTATGAATGACTGTGGATGTAGCCCATGTGTGCTTCCTGTCATACTACAAGCCAGCATTTCATTAATGTAGTAAATAATTGATTGGGTTTATGGTTTTAATGTATTCGTCAGCCACATTTCTACACTACACTACTTCAAATGTCAGCACTCTTCAGTTCAGCTCTCTCACTATCTCCACATTTATCTCCATCTCTGTTTTCCCTCTCTCACTCATGTTGCACTTGTCACACTGAATATTAGGCACGACAGGGCCCTTTTTTTCCCTCTCATGTGGTACCAAGATCTTCGTCAAGCAGCTGATTAGAATTGTAGATGTGTCGGTCCGCGACTCGGAAGCTGTAGTGCACCAGGAACACGTATCTCAAACAAGCTGCTTTGTTGTCCCCTTTCCACACACTCCTTTTCCTATGCAAAGAAATGTGATCTTTTTTTCCCCCATTTTTCCTCCTCCTCGCCCGTTCCTTCTACAAAGTGAATTAATGAATGCCTAAAGATGCGGCCCATTATGCCGAGTAGATTTTTTTTTCCCCAGAGGGACTAGGGAGTGGAGTAACTCCATCAAATCTACCTGTAATGAGGAGGAGAAGCTTTGGAAAGCTCTGTAGGAAAGAGGAGAGGGTATAGAAAACCTGACCGCTGCACCACCCTGCTCAGTCGGCAGGTTTGGATCTTTCTGTTTGTCATCTCTCTTTATCTTTATTTCTCTCATTTTTGTTTTCTTTCTCTCTCAGTCTTTATATCTGTCCTGCTTCCATTCTCTCAATATCTCCCCTGCTGTGCCCTTTACAATTTTCTCCTCCACAATGAGAGTTTCTGCCTGCTGTTTCACAGAAGGAGAGGTTTTGTAAAATCTACTTGGATATCTTCCATCTTCTGTCCAATCATTCCCCTCTTTTATTCACCCCCTCCCCATCTTTCTCTTTGCGTCTCTCTCCTCCTGTTCACTTATCTTCCACCCAGGGGATTCCCTTTGCTGCTCAAAGTGGTTTGCTTCACTAATCAGTCCCCTACTTGTCACTCTCTCTGTCTCCCTCACCCTCCATCTCTGTATCAGTCTCCCTCGTTCTCTCATAGTGTGCCAGTTTCCCTGGCTTTGAACCAGAGTGTCTCTCTTTCTCTCTGAAGACTTGGGAACACTTTTCTCTTCCAAACAGCCAGATCGGATCTGCTCCCAGGCAGCAGTAGTGGAGGCTGACTCGTCTCCAGCTCTGCTCCCCCGCCGGTTGCCGCACCGACGGCAGTGCTTTCCAAGAGCTAAGCGACAATGGCTGGCGGCGAGAATGTGCTCGTTATGTAAAAAGCAATACCGTTGTTGCACGCTTATTCAAAATAGCTGCAAGATGTGTTTCCTCTCAATTGATGAAGAACGGAGAGCCACAATTAAAGAGCAGTGGCACTTCCAGATTCTGCCAAATGTAGAACCGGAAATGTTAATCCCTCACGGCTACAAGCATGATTACAGCTTTTTAAATCATTAATATGATGCCCCCTCCCCTATCTCTGAACTCTTAGCCCTTAATGTGTCTGAGCACAACCTTGGATGTCTGAGCAGGGGCTAAATCAAGACATTGGACTCAGAAAAAAGTGAAAAAAGAAAACCAAAAGAAACTGATGATGATGCTGGTCTTTTCCAGAAATCTAAGCACTGTTGTATGCAGAGGTTAAATACAGTCTGTGTCAGTCTTGTGTCAGATGCCATCATTGGGTGTTGAGCCTTAAGGCGGCAAACTACTAAAAATGAAACTTGAACTTGTGCAAAACTGCTGTCAAACATAATGCTGCGAGCAAATGTTTTTAAACTCACTGCAATTTGAGCTCTTGATAGTTTAACTCTGTGTCTTAATAGTCACTGCCTGTCCACCCAACAAGGTGTTTTCAGTCACTCTGGCCACTTAGACCTGTGTGTTTAACCTGTGTTTGGAATTACATGATGTGACCAAAGTCTAGGGACGGAGGAAGCCGTCAATCAAGCGCAGTCTGTGCACGCCCACACAGTCTAGAGTAGAGGTCTAATCTGGCAACATGAGTGAAAACACTTCAACAGTGGCTGTGTGCGGCCTTTTAAAGTGATAGTGTTGATTATGTATAGAATCTATACATATCTATATCTATAGATTACTTCCCCAGTATAATCCACTACTCCACTGTCATCGCTAGGTTTTCAGACAACTGAGCAACAAGCAAACATGAGTGGACGTTCATTGGCCATACAAGTAGGAAATAAGACATAGGAGGCAAAACAAAAAAATATATAATTTAAATTAAATTTAAATTAATTAATTATTAAATCATACAATCAACTGGATTACCAAAAATCCAATTAAAGAAAAAACAGTTTTAGAAAATTGTTTTAAGTTTATGTTTTAAGTGTGTTGCTTTCTATGATCATTTTAACTTATGTAAAGTGTCTTTGAGTACCCTGCTCTATAAATAAAATATATTATTATTATTTTATTATTAATAATTACCTTAAGTGACCTTAGAGTTCGTTTGTACTTTTGTGTGGTAACACATATATGGCTCCAGCTTTCTCTCATGAATTCTGTCTTCGAAGCAGATCTCCGTGCTGCTACGACAAGTTAACTTGCAGGATGAGAAAAGACAATGTATATTTTATCAAGACAGAGACTGAGATTATGACTTGCTCTGCGGATGGCTGAACTCTCTCACACTCAGCCACAGAAATACTTCATCACACGTACAAATATACACACCCATATGCACACAGACGTACACAGGCTAGGAAATCTGTGTTGCTCCCCGCAGTCAGGGTAATTTATTTCAAGAAGCAGCTTGTCTGTGTCTTAAACGCACAGCTTAAAATAGCCAGTCCACAGTAGCTAAGGAAAACCATGGGACCCTATTATTCTGCCCCAGAGGACTTAACATACATATTCGGAGTGTGTGTCTGAGCCTGTGCCTCTATGGAAATCTGCATGTGTTGCATATATTATTACTATAATGTATGTGCATACTCAGTCCATGTGTTTTTTTGTATCTTTGCAGGAAATAAGGAAGCAGGAGTGGACGGCCATCATTCCCAACTCTCAGCTCATCGTCATCCCCTTCCCACACAATAAGCCCCGCAGGTACATAAACACCTATATTTGTAGATATAATATAATAATATAGTATAGATGCATCATAATTGTCCATATTCCTTATTGACAGCATTGTAATTTGCTGGGAGACGCGTTGACGCTTGTTGCTGTGGATACGATTCAACACTTTAACCACCTCATCTGATAACATTTCATGACATATTCACATTAATGTTGCCTCAGCTCGATACACAGAGTCTCTGTGGCGTGTCTTTACAAAACGATGCCCAGATGTGAGCATGCAAGCTCTCTGTAGGCACACACACACACACACACACACTCATCACACAGCATATGTTCTCATGTTATCATGACGTTGTTCACATGTAGCTCGAACCCCAGGAGGAGCTCCAGATGGCTATTCAACACACACACACACACACACGCGCGCGCGCACACACACAAACACACACGCACGCATGCACCCTCCTCCATATAGCCACATAACACTTGTGTTCTCGCCAGGCTTGCCAGACATGCCAGCACAGACACACACCTACATGCACACCATGAGTGAAATGAGATCTAACCAGGAAAACCAGGTGCCTTGGTATTCTTCTCACATGCAATCTAACCTCACAGATTGTGAGATGATGAAGTTAACATATCAAAGTGTTTGGACTGCTGGAAATACATAAAAGTTCTTGGAAACCAGACACAGAGCAGTGCTTCATTCTGTTCAGCTGTGACAAGAAAGTGAGAGAGATGTTCATTTATTTATTTTAACTTAATTAGGACACAATCTCTGCTAATGTGTACCATTTGGTAATTACATTGTTTTTCTGTCAAATAAAACTATGATGAAACATAGAACAGCATATGGCAAGTTGGGGTTTTTTCACACTCTCTCTCTCTCTCCCTTTAGTTGGAAGGCTAAGTTGTACCTGACTCCTAGCAACAGCGTGTTGCTGACGGCCATCGCACTGATCGGAGTGTGCGTCTTCATCCTCGTCATTATTGGCATCCTCCACTGGCAAGAGAAGGTCAGGACACATAAACACACACACACACACACGCATATGCAATGGTGTAGTTACCGTTGGCCTCTTCCTGGTGATTTACTGCTTTAGAGTGTGTGTGTGTGTGTGTGTGTGTGTGTGTGTGTGTGTGTGTGAGAGAGAGAGAGAGAGACAGAGAGAGAGAGCAGATTGGTCACAACCAGCAGCAGATGGGTCTCACTGTCCCTGTCCTGTAGTCCTCTACCCTCCCACTGAGACACACATACACACTCTTTCTCTCTCTCTTTCCCCGTTCTCTATCTATCTATCTCTCTCTCCCTGGGCCACAACCTGGAAGGACGTTCAGCTGTAATTGCCTGCTTCTGTCCTTTCAGCATGGCGGATCTGCTGTTCATTACTGCCGTAAATACGCCCTACAGGGAGTCAATGCATGTTTTCACGTGTCTTTTAGGGTTTCCTGGTCCGGTTGTTGTTTTAGTCACGCGCACACACACAGTGCAGTCACAGCAAAATGTACCCTGACACATAGCATGATGGAGGACACACAGACACAAACCTTATTTAACAATAATTCTAGCTAGTTTCCTTTTTTTTGTTATCTTTTGATTGTTTTCTTTTTCATCTACACACTCTGTGGTAATGCTGTCTGCTGGGCTGAGCGGTGCAGTAAGTTGCTGGCATCTTCTCCAAGCCATCTGCCATGTGAGTGTGCGTGCTTAATGTGTGCCTTTGTGTGTGTCTACACGCAGGATGGCGTGTGTGCATGGTTACACACACAGAAGCGCTCTAATTGCCCTCTTTTTGGGAAACGTGGGCGTGAGCATCAGCTTCATCTTAACCGACGCTGCATTTCAAAAAA
>NTHP01000032.1:1745071-1756333 GCA_003416845.1 Oplegnathus fasciatus
TGTGTGTGTGTGTGTTTGTATGGTGTTTTGAGCTGGTTTATTATTATTTTCCATGTTTTCTCATGTTTCAAGTTCTCCTGAGAATGTATAAGAGGTGACTTTATTTTCTACCTGTGTCACCCTAATGAAATATTAAAAGCTTAACTTCCCATCCAGAAGTCTAATTGAATACTTGCTACATCTGTTCTCTTGTTGATGCTCAGTTTTGATAGACTACAAAATTAACCATAGGCTTCACCAAGGCTTTTCTCATTATTAACCAATTAATCAGTATTTGTTGTTGTTGCTCAAGCAAAAGGGACACAATACACTACTAATCTACCAGTGGGTCCGTTTAGTAAAGTTACATGGCCATGTTTAATCAGGGAATATATAACAGTATGCCCTGGCCAATCATAACTAGCTTTAACACTGTTCAGCTTGGGCCCGATTGATGAAAAAAACTCCTGATCCAGCCTGAAGGGATCACTGAATGCGATATCGCAGCTTGTATATCCACATTTTGGCTGTTTTCTCAGCTTGAGGTTTAGAAATAATACCGTGTGCTCACACGCACATACACACACATTTACACAACCAGTGTTTGAATTTTGGCACCTGATTTTGATTTAGTTTTAGTCTTGTCACAATTTATTCATTTGATTACTCTTATTTTCTAATCTAGTTTGAGTTAACAGGAAGTCATTTTGGTCTAGTTTTTCTTGTGCATCTCTTATTTTTGTCATTCTGAGGCTACAGCTGTCACCATCTTTGATCTGTATAGTTTCCATGGTTACAGGTGTTGTTCCAGTGTATAACAGGGTTAGCAGAAAAGTCAGTTTACTTGTTTATAGTGTAATATTTATAGTATAGTGTTTAATAGTTTACACACACAGTGCCCACTTCACTCTGCTCTTTAGCAATAATATTTCACCCTCCTCAGTACAACTCAGTCATTCCCAAACTCTGACTATTGAACCGGAGCCGCACACTTGCTGTCATTCCTGCCCACTGCTCATTGTTGTAGCTGCCGGTGTTCTCCACAGAGCAGCGGGACCATTCTGAAGCTGTATTCACTTACATGTTCACTAAAATACTGATCAACAGATTAACATGTCAGATAACTTAATGCAGAACTGTTCCTCAAATGATGAGGGAAGGTTTAGGCAGCTGATAGCCGACATTAATCCTGCACTCATTCCTACATTAGCATTAGCTTATCTTTTAATAAATGTCAGCTGCTTATTAAATGTGCAACAGGTCAAGCAGCTAAGTTTACTGCTGTAGTGGAGATATTTGGGGGCAGCAGAGGAAACTGTTCTGCCAATCAGGAGCTACAATGTGGGATTCTCCAGATGCATGCAGGTTGTTGAGTAAGACTGTATTATAATTCTTTCACGTTATCGTTTAGTCACCATTCATCATAGTTTTTGTTATCAAAGGTTACTTTGATTTGGTTTTAGTCTCGTTTTCAACTTGGAAAAAAGGCTCTCTTAGTTTTTGTTTACAAAATTAACACAGGCACACACACACACACACACACACACACACACACACACACGTGTAGTGGTACAGTACAACAAAATCCACCCATTAATGACATATCCTGTGTATTCATCACTGCAGAACAAGTTGAAGGATTATGTTACTTATTGTGATATGTGACGTTAGACCAAAAAACCCTGACTGTGTATGTTTCTCTGTGTGTGTATTTGTGTGTTCAGAAAGCGGACGACCGAGAGAAGCGGCAGGAAGCCCACCGTTTCCATTTCGATGCCATGTGAAGGAAGAGAGCTGCATCACAGGAGAACATCCTCTCCTGTCCCCCTCCCCTTCTCCCTCCCCCTCCCTCCCCCTCCACACACACACACATTTTCGCTCAGACTCATTTCAAGGGCCAATAAATGAATCCTCATTTGCCCCAAAACGTTTCTTTTTGATATTTTTCAGTCCTCCAGTCAGATGTGAAATATTTATGTTCCATTTCATTTATTCATTCCAGTGTTAGAAGTACAGGAGCTGCAACACGGCCATGGAGACACAGAGAGAAATCCTAATGGAGATCACTCACACGTTTAAAGCAGGGATTTCTTTGGACAGTCAGCTGCATGATCATCAGTGCAGTTATTTGAGTATTGCTTTGACGAAATGACACCGATTTCTGTTGAAACGCCCAACAAATGACTCCAATATTATAAGCTTGTTTGTTTATTCACTGGAAGGGAAGCACCTTTGGCACCTAGTGTTAAAATGCATCATGTTACTTGAAATGTGTGTTACTGTTCCATTTGTCTTTTTCATTTGACTGAGATATTGTAAAGACACCCCTCTGATTTTATTACCTGTGAAATTAAAACTGAATTGTATTCTGTGATGTCAGTCTCAGCCTTGCAACTGCAGCAGCAACTGGTGCACAAGTGAACAAAAGATGGACACATGCAACATAATGATTCTGTGGAACATTTCTCTGCTGCCAATCTCACCAGAAATGATGAATGGCCTTCACGTCCGCTGAGCGCAAATTCATCTTTTTCTCAGTTGATCGTATCACAGTGCATCATGGGAGTGCCAAAAAAAAAAAAAAAAGAGTTTCTGTGTTGCATCCCGCAAATTTCTAATGCTACTGCACCGAGGCTCAGCGAAGAGTCTAAACACAGTTTGTCCTGCTGAACGAGGCACACTTTACTCTGGCTTGTTTCTAAATGAAGTTTTAATTTTCGTTGTCTTTTTTAAGTTAATCGGGCCAAGCACTCGGGTGTCTATTTTAGAAGAATGAGCTCATGCCTTTCTAAGTGGTTTGCACTTTTTAACTAACGATTTATTGTGGGTGTTTGTAATTTATTTCGTTTTGTGCATTTGATTTGCAAATGAATGTTCAAGCTACTAAATGTGTTGACTTACTGAGGTTAAGAATAAAGGTTTCTCCTGCTTAAATCAACTCTGGGATGCTTAATTTGTGTATTATTAGACTTTGTGTCTTTTTCATGTTGCACTCGCCTTAAAGCTGCTGGTGAAATAAATAGATTACACATTAGGTCCCAAACCCATAATTCACCACTTACAAGAATTCTTCCCCTGAAACTCCTTTCTAAGAACATTCTTTGTTTATTTAGTTGCAGGGAAGCTAGAGGGGAATTTACACTCAAAATAATCATCTTTATACGCTCTCATTATCTAAATTTGTAGTGAGTGAAGCAGCAGAGAAATTAAACTGCCTTTAATTTTCCAGAGGACCCCCGGAGACCCCTTAGAGCACCCCTCTGGGACCGGCACCCCACTTCAGGAGCCACCCTGCTAAATAATGCATGGGGAGAGTTTAAACCTTCCCTGCATGGCAAATGAGAGTAAGATTGCGTCAAGCTTGGAAGCCCTTAAGTAGATCACGACTGATGCAAAGCATGGGCGGGTTAACATACAGTATTGATAGTCAATAACTGCGTGTGTTTGCTGGGAGGGAGACACACACACAGAGAGAGAGAGAGAGAGAGAGAGAGAGAGAGACTTAAAGCAAAGAGGAGGTGATGAGTGCTACAGGCTGTGTTAAGTTATACAGAGAGAGACAGATCAGAACCGGAAACCAGGTGATTTAGCTTTAAAAATAAAGGCATGGAAACAAAAAAAAGATAGGAATCACTTGTGTTGAGGTACACTGAAATGTTTTGTCATTAAACTCCACAGTCATAGCTAAAACTTCAAGACCATACAAGCAGAACAAAGACTGATGTCTTGAGATGCTTAATCGTTATTGAGCAGCACTTACAGATCCTAATGTTCTCTAAATATAAAATCTATACTTGAATATAAATGAAACAAAAAGCAATGAAAGCAGCATTCACGTATATTCATTACTTTATATTAACCATCCACACCTTTGGTTTACGGGGTAGATGCTGGTTTATATTACAGGCTGCCAGTCAGTCAGCTTCTCTCTTCATTTACGAGAAAAACATGACTTTCTGCCGTTTTGAAACGTAATGGTTGAGTTTTTTGTAACATTTGTAGTGATGTGGAACAGATGTTTTTATTTGGAGGAGCCACTGGACACAATAGCAAGATCAACAATATTGTACACATTCTGAGGCCTTTTTACATCACACAGCTGGGCTACAAACAGTGTGCAGCTAGCACTTCATGGGCAAAATATGTGTGTTGTACTGTATTTTTAAATAAAAGCAGAACTAGCTTTCCCTTTATACATTATGTCCATCTCTTAATTTGCAACCTGTCCATGTTTCAGCAGCAATATTAACAAGGCACATTTAGAGAATAAATCCCCTAATAGTTGACCTATAAGACAACGTAAATAAAAACAGTTTTTCACTAGTGTCATGAGTGTGCTCCGTCTGTCTTTGAATGCCTGCATTCTTTCTTTTCACTCAGTTTTTGGTTGCAACAAGTGAGGGTTTTATTTTGAAAGACATGACCGGAAAAGTGATTTCTTCCTTGTGTCCACCTTGACGATGCTCATGACAAGCCACTCATTGATGTAAGCAGCGCCCACGGCTTAAATGAGCCTCGTTCAGGAGCGTTTCTTAGTTCAGACACGGACGGAGAGCACACAGAGACGGACTCTCCTCTTCCTCCTCCGTAATCTTCCTCCAACTCTCTCTCTCTCTCTCTCTCTCTCTCTCTCTCTCTCTCTCTCTCTCTCTGTTTCTCTGTCTCTCTGTCTCTCTCTAGCCATCATCCATCCATACGCGTCTTTTGGATACTTCCCTCTCGCAGAGCGCGTCAGCCCGCCTGGATCAGTCCGTCCTCCACATGTCATCTCCACTGTAGTCCCACTGGGAGCTGTGTCTACAGTGATGATGCCTGGCTGAAAGGCTCGCAGCAGCGTTCATCCTCCAGCCAAACGCAGCGGGGCCGCCGACTGAAGAAGAGCTTGGTGCTGCGTTCCTTCTTGAAGCTTGGCTCTGCGTAATGGATTTACTGTTGTCAGAGAAAAGTTGGAATTTGTGAAGAGCCCAGTGGACCCCTAAAATGGACACAATAGGAAGGCGTTTTTAGAAAGGTGCTTTTGGGTTGGAATCACACCGTGAGAGGAAATGCACAGAGGTGAGTGGTACACGAGCTGCCAGAGCATCCGTGATGCGCGTCAAGGTCCAGAGCCTCAGGCAGAGAGAGGCGACAGTTTGTTTTAAGATTGGATTAAATGCGTTTTTCTTGTCTCTTTCTTGGATGTTTTATTTGCATGTGAGGTGGATTTCAACACATCCAAATCAATCAGGGTGGCACGGAATTAGAAAATACTCACTGTGGATCAGCTTCAGAACAAATAAAATGTCCTCACTATTTTTATGTATTTCTCTTAAATTGAGATAGCCAAGGCAATGTACAGGTAAATAAATGCAAACTGCAAAAATTTTATCTGTTTTTAGTATCAACTTGCCCTCTTGTGACTGTTTATGGCAAATCTCCCTGTTTTATTGCCCACATCACTGATCGACATCGCCATTAGCCGCTGATTTATAAGCCACCGATTCCAGTCCCAGAATCTATCTGCTGGTCTGCTTCCCATTTTCTAAGATTCAGCAAAAGCCAGACAGGTTCTCCTGAGTTTGGAGAAGTCTGGTTGGTTTGACCAGACCAGTAGAAAATAAACATTATTAATCCTCTTTTGGTTTCCAGCATCTCATCAAATAAAAAGGATGCATATTTTACTGTAGTGCTTCTATCTGCTGGACCATCTGAGCGTAATGTGAGAAGGGACCAGAACCCGGAGAGGTTTTCCTGCTTAGCAGCCAGTTTGGGCACTGCGAGGTGTGCCTGTGTCCATACCAGCCTACGTGAGTGCAATCTGGTAGTGATCCATGATTAGAATGGACAACAGAGGTCAAATACTATTTGAAACCCATACAGGAGCGAAATACCCCATCAGGGAGCGTTAAGTGTTTCCAATAAGCGGCCGGTTTGGCCGTCTACATTCATCTCCCTGACATGAAAACACCTCGTCAGTCACATATTGTGCGCAGGAATGTGGCCACAGAAAGAAGCGCGTTTTGGTGACACACTGTGTGATTTTTCTTAAAGAAATAAGAATAAAAGAGACAGCAGCTCCGTTTTTTTTTACTTCACGCTACTTACAGCTGGGGTCATACAGCTCTCAAAGTTCAGAGCCAGACACTGACGTCCGCTGTGCCGCACTCAACATAGCCTGTGCGCGTGCAGCTGCTCGAGCGACTCCCGCTCCAGCCACTGGTCTCGCGCCATCGACAGCTGGGGCGCGCGCCGCGGCACACGGCAGCTACACCTCTCGATGCGTCCAGTGAAGCGTTCCTGATGCTTTGGTGTGGGCAGTTTGCTGCAGTGTGCTTAAACAGGTAAATGTTTGTAGCTTGTGTGTTCGAAGGGCCTTAGCTACTGTATACCTGTGGAGTTACTGTTAATAGATACTCTCTTTAGCTTAATTAATATATTGTCTAATTAGCTCTTAAGTGGTCACAGGTGTAGGCTACCTTTAGGCTAGCACTTGTCACACACCTCAGTGGCGTCATTTTTTATTTTAAGTGTAACAGAGCCGACAGAAATGATTTCATCTTTTTATGGACTTGGACTATAAAGCTTTATTAGTGGCTTTACTGTGGTACACCTCTTCGTGCCTCACCCCATTAAGTGTTAGCTTACTAATTTACCAGGTCTGTTGTTTGGAAGCCCATCTGTAGCTCCTATATCCGTGGAATTTACTTCATATCGATCTAATCAAGGTCATGGTTCCTTATTCGGACCATTATCAGCTCTTATATCATTTCCAATCCGTCTTTAGTCCTGTGTTACAGAAGGCTGTGGTGTTTTTTGGTAACGTAGTCAGTTTTGAGAGCAAATTACAGCCTTAACTTGGCTTGAGCCGAAGTGAGAAGTGATGTAAAAATGAAATGACCGTTGAACCTGCGGTAAATGTTCCCCTCGTTCTTTACAGTGAACAGAGGTCAGATATATGTCAGCGGGATGTGACGACGCCTTCAAATGTCTGAAATGATGTCTTTAAGGGACAGCTTCTCACGAATGACCCGACCTACAGCGTATGTTGGCACCTTATAGAGTAAAATCTGATGGAGGGCAGCAGACAGTAAGAGCGATGCATTGTGTGAGACAGCCTGTTGACTGACATTCATTGTAAACTGTCAGATTTTCATTCATCATTCATAAACACATTCACAAGTTGTTCTCGTGGTGTTGAAGTGACAATTGGCTGCAACTTTATTTAGCTTGGGATTTATTTATATTGTTACAAAAGATGTTGCACATGCCTGCATAAATTATCCAACGTTTGCCTCATAAGTTAATTTAAACCTTTATATGCTTTATACACATTTCTGCCCCTGCGGCTCAAGGTGGCTCCTTGGTTTATAACTCTTACAGGTAAAACAACTGTTGCCAAAAACAATATTTCTCATAGAGTCTGTTTTGTTAATATTTCCAACCAAAAGCTCTTGAAAGGAGATTCCCGGCTTTGTTGAGGGCAGCAGCAATTTACAGTGTTCCTGGCTTATCATGTGAAAAAGCTTCCGTGAAAGCCTGCAGCATCTTTCTGTTATTTGGTTCTTGAGTGTGGGTGGTCTGTGGTAGTTCATACTCCCACCTACGATACTTTGCTGCGAGATGATGGAGATAGAAGCGATGAGGAGCCCGGAGCCTGGGGGCCGTGTATGTATGTGTGCATTTAAAAATGATGCCATGCAAACATGCATGCTCATTGGTGCGGTTGTGTTCACTGCTTATGTTAACCATGCATTCTTCTTCATTAGACCCCCGCCCCCCAATCTCTCTCTCTCGCTCTCTCTCTCTCTCTCTGTCTTCCAGCCTTCCTTCCTGGGTGCCATTATGCAACGTGCCAGGCTCACGCTCTCTCTCTAATTCGATGTGAGCGGGCCAACCTATTATGAACTCAGTGGGGATCAGGTCTACAGCGGCTTATCAGAGCAAGACAGTGTCAGAAGCTGTAACATGTTTGCCCTCACTGCTGATATCATTGTAATAAAACATATTTCACCTATTGTCTGTAGCCGTGCTCTGCCCAAGTGCCTGTCTTCTCATCAGTGCTGTAAGCCGTGGAGCCTGTAATCCTGTTTTTTCTGCTAATGCTTTATGTTTCTGGTGCCCAGAGGCTGCAGATTAGTAGGTTAGAGCCTCGTGGTTTGGATGAGAGTTGATGGTTTGAAACTATCTTTAATGAACTACTACTTGCTGCTACTGCTCTTACTGGGTTTTTTTTACCGATTACAACTGTACAGCTGCTGTTCTGCTTCTTCTAATGCTATGACTACCTCCAATAATCCTAGTAGTACTTGTGCATGTACTCATTCTGGTGCTACCACAGGTGGGGACTGTATCAGCTGTCACTAACCTACAACTATTGCAAGTGTCTCTAAAGGTACAAATTCCCCAGTAACTAATGTCCATGTATTATTTTACAGCAACTATTAATTACTCAACTATATTACTTAAATATTTTATCGTTGCTGCTACTGAAGCTAACAAAGCTACCCTAAGCCACCCACTTTAACACTACTGAGCACTACTACTAGCGCTACGCTTTAATGCCACAGCTAATACTATTTATTAATGTGCTTCTGCTGCTACTTTACACTCTTCTGCAAGTATCTGTGGAATTAGAAAAACTTGATCAAAGCATGCTTTAATCGGGTTTTAGGTCTGTCCAGTGCAGAGCTGTTACAATGAATTCAATGTCAGAAAATTAATCTTCTATTTTGATAATCGATGAATCCTTTAAGTCATTTTATTCTAGCAAAAATGCCAACCATTTATGGGTTCCAGCTTCTCAATTGTGAGAATTTTCTGCTATTCTTTGTCTTCTGTGATAGTAAACTTGAACTTTTGGTTTCGACTGTAGCAATTTAAAGATTTTAAAAAAGTTTTAGAGAATAGGAAGGCATTTTTTCACTACTCTGACATTTTGTAGACAAACAATTAATCAAGAAAATAACAGGCAGATTAATCAATAGTGAAGGTAATGATTAGTTGCAGTCCCACTTCAGTGTGATGAGTTCTGGACTACAGAGCCAAAATAAAGAAATTAATGATAACAATTCATAAATCTTGTCACTCATTGAAAAGAAGATGCTGTCTGAGGGTTCGCATGTACTTCATTAACTCAAGTATGAACATAAGTATGAGGAATGCTGAATGTCACTGGTTACATTAATAAAATTGAACCATTTGCTACAAGTCGATATATGACAACCCATCTGTGCCCAATGAGCTTAAAGTTAGAAATGTTAACTTCAGCAACTGTACATCTTTAGTTCTCGGTAATCTCTTTCAGCCTTGTAGCTCTATCTTTTACCAGATGATTCATCACTAAATGCCTCTGCAATATAAAGCTTCAATATGCTTTGTATTGACAATGATATGGTTAAACCCTGAACACACAGTAGTTTTATAAAGACATGCCTACACTGGTACACACCTTATGATAATCTTTCTCTCACAGCTCTCGTCCTCCTTTCTCAGCGATACATTTTTAGAATTTACCAATTCAATCAGGGATTTACTTAGAAATTGCATTGATCTATATTTTACTCTATTCATCAAGGTCAGGTAAAATCAATACTGCAGCTGATCACACATACTTATTCTGTAGCAGTTTAGTGATTTCCATTTTTTTCTGTTGTTGAACACGGATATGAATGCAGTATTATGTCACCTGTGACTAATGTGTTATCTCTCTGTTTTGCAGCGTGGATACTCTTCTTTCTAATAGAAGAGGGTTTCGCTCTGGCACAGAGAACCAAAGGTAAGCTAGGACTCAAATGCTCTTCTGTCCCATTAATGTTGTTTCATCCGTATTGAAGCAATCTGAAATAAGGAGGACTTATCTCTACTTGTATCATGGGACAAAAGGGTTCTTTTGTTAATTCTGTCCTGCCTTTCCTCCCGCTTTTCTCCCTGCCTGCTTTTTCCTTTTCTCGCACCAACGCTCCTTCCACTCTCCCTGCCTTCCAATCATTCCCTCATTGATCCCCCGACTCAATAACCCATCTGTTTGCCTGTGCTCTGCCTTTCTCTTTTTAAGATTCCCCAAGCGATCATGGCGTCCAGAGCCCCAACCAGAACGACTGTGGCACGTGGGTCCGCAACATCAATGGCGGGGTGTTCACATCGCCAAACTACCCCAACACCTACCCGCCTAACAAGGAGTGTGTTTACATCCTGGAAGGTAAAGCAGGGTCCTTCTCCGCCTGAACACTTCATCTTCTCCTCGGTAGCTGTTGTCATCCAAACAGCTGACACAGTTTCCCGCCTTTCAGCATATTGCCTCCTTCAGTGAATGTCATTAGTCTGACTGACATTGTTTTATATAACCTCGGCCCTATCTGATTTTCTGTTCCTTCGCTGGCGGGCAATCAGCCTGACATTTTCCGAATGAGCCATCCTGAGTTTGTTTCACCCCACAGATATAACCCTTTGAAAATGATGGAGAGTGGCTCTTCGTGGGTAGCCCCTGACTTCTGGCCTAATCAGAGTAGTGCTGTGTTCATCTCGATTGGCAGGGTGTGCCAGAAGACTCTGCCATTGAATGAAACATAAAAGAGATGAACATCTGCTACACAACTGAGCTTTGGTAGCATATCGTTGCATTGCAAGCGTCCTTGTCAGCGCTTTAGTGTTTACCAGAAATATCACATCCATCAGTACTTCGGTGGCCTGCCGCACGGGAGACATAATGGAAAGCATCATTAGCAGCTCTAGGAGATGAGGTCTGGGATATTGGTTGATGTGTTTTCATTCTAAATTGATAAACAGTTTGTTCATGGAGTTTAAGTACAGCATTTCATGCAGATGAGATGTGTGCTTGGTACTTTTCTTGCTGTGGTGGGGGATATATTTTACACATGGCTCAAGGGCTCCCCCTGTGGACAAGTCTAGACCAGAACTGTTGTTGATGAATAAGCCGAGACTCCATCACAGGCAGCCCACTGGTGTGTGCAGAAGTACATCACAGTTGGTCTGAGCAGCGACAGATGGAACCTATCATTTGTTATTATTTTGTCTTGAATGGCCTTAGTCATATTCATATCCAAGCTCCTGTGTTTAGCCTTTTATTCTGCCTCTCACAGAGACAGAGAGATGCTCACGTTTGGCACAAGTGCTAATCAGATAGCTTTGTAATCATAATTTGTGGTTAGTGAGGTTCATTGATTATGTCATGTCCCCCAGTTCATCAGCTCAATAGATCGAATGATTATACTTTATGCTCTTTCTGTATCAAGCTGTGTGTGTGTGTGTGTGTGTGTGTGTGTGTGTGTGTGTGTGTGTGTGTGT